>JASDQU010739874.1:291481-313874 GCA_032191745.1 Picea mariana
AACTTATACTCCTTATGGAATATTTGGAAAGAATTTGAAATGAAAAAATTGAGGTCGGCTCAAGGCCGAGATCATTTCAGATAAGAGATGTGTTATCACATATAGTTGTCAAGGGAAACAGATCATCCATTTTCATGGTTTTCACATGAAACATCAAAGGGTAGCACTTAAAGCAATCCTTTTCAGGCTTGAAACATAAGGAACGTGCAATTTTAATCTTTTAGCGGTGGAGATTTCAGGAGAAGTTAAAATCAACGGCTCATGGGCATTCTGGAGTTCAGAATTGCATGAAGTATAGTGCCATGAAAAGAGCCGAAGCCCGAAGCGAACATGAGCAGTTGGTCTTAGAGGGGGACAAGTGGTAGCTGATCCAAGCATTTGGGGAAATGAGCTTCGAGAGTTTTGAGGTGAGAAGTGCATAAAACTTCTGAAGAGCCGAAGCCTGAACTCCCAAAGAAATCGTGGACCATTGATATAAAAATAAGTAGGGAGTTGTTGATCTTAGCAGTAGTGCCTCCCAAAGTCCCGAAGGCTCGAAGTGCCCAAATTCCTTAAGTGGTTGAAGTGTCGAAGTGCCGAAGCGTCGAAGTCCCGAAGTGCCGAAGGCCTGAAGTGAATCTGGACCATTCATCGATGGGGCCACACGTCATCAGATCCATAGCTTCGGGTAAAAGCAACTGAAGGCAGAAGAGGTTTGAGATTTGATTTTTTGGAGTCCAGAGACCTGAAGTAATTCTTGGCTGTTCGATTCAAGAGGACACATGTCAACCATCACTGCGAACATATGGTGCCCTTATAGCCTTAACATGTGGCACTCATTTCAAGCATTCTTAGGCATGCCTCGACCCTACTGTTGGGTGATACATGTCACCACTCCATCTGCGATAGGTCATCATAGCACCGACATGTCATCATCTAGGAGGTATTACTGTTCAAACGTCAAAAGTAGCATCCCCCTCCCCAAGGCACAATTTGGCGGATTCTAAAGTTGGTGGGTGGTTAAGCTTGGTGGTGGTGCTAAATCTAGAGGGTGCGCTTAGATCGCAGATTGAGACCAAATCTATGACTACAGTCCATTGTGGGGACATAATATGCTTGGACAATACTATTCTTGAGCAATCTCGCAATTGAAACTGTGGTTTGGAAAAAGTAATACGTGGAAGAAGGTGGTGGATTGCAGGCCCAAAAGCAGTATGAACCCAAACCACTCTTGAGAAGACCCACAATCACATGTTTATATGGCATCCTATTTGAGATCAACATGTGGTTGCCCCCTGAGCTTTAAATATCATTGAGTCCTCGAGGAAAAACAGTTAATGGAAGGCAGGTCAGGTGGTTGAAACCTCGACTCACTTAGTAATTAGAAAGTATGGAGGAGTCGACCGTGGAAAGAAGAGCTGTCAGCCCAAGGTACCCCTGTGGATGGATTTATCTGAAGGCTCATGCCAATCTAAGCTCGCGTCTGATAGAGGAATACATGTACAGTCTGACAGAAGACTACTCAGACACAAATTTTTTGAATGTAGTGATCAGATCACTCTCCTGATAGTTGGGGACCGTTCTGAGTATAAATAAGTAAGCATATATGGGCTTCCGTAGTGCAATATATTAGATATTATTTTTGGGATTAACTGCGTAGTGTAATTCATTAATCTATGACCCATATCCATGAGTATTAGTCGCAATTAATGACTTACACTATGCAGTTAATCCCGAAAATAATATCTAATATAAATAAGTAGTTTTGATATTTTGTTATGGTCGTCAACTGGTTAAGCAAAACTCCCTATTTTGTAATGTTTTGATGCCATAATTGTTCTCTAGTTATGTATTGGATTTGAGACTTTAAGATTAATAGAAGTCAACCTCTTTTCATCTCTTTGTAAAAACTGTGCTAAAACACTCGGGCATGGAGGATCTAGTGGAGGATTGTTATGCTGTTGTAATGTAGGTTTGATTGCAGCGGTATCGTGACCGATTTTAGTCAACTTCCTTGTGATATTTTCCCCTCTTACACTGAATGGATCGAGCATGGAGAATCCGGTCGAGTTGTTGTAGCTGCATGGTGTTGTAGGTTTGATCATTGTGCTGTTGTGACTGTGTTGTTTGGACATATTTCAATGTCTAAAGCTTGAGCTTAAGAGTGATCTTGAGTCTAAGTTTTTCTTCTCCAAGATGCTTGAAGACCTGATGCCCATAACAATCTTGTCCACCTTTCTTACTAAGTCTTCCCTCTGCTCACACTTAAAACTCAATTCACTGATTGAAGTTAGTTGTGGCCCTCACTTCCCTGTGCATTACTTGTCCAACTCTGTGTTGAAATCATTCATATATTGAGTTTTGTCCATTGACCTCCACTCATATAAAAACAACATCCACCAAAAACTCTGATGGGTACTGGGCTTATCCTCCCTCAATCAGAGGGTGACTTTCAGTGCTAACAAGATGAATGTGAAACAAAAGTTGCATGGGGAAGAAGTCCCCTATGGAGGAATCGTGCAAAGACCCCGTCTAGAGAACAAATTCATAACCTTAATAACTGTTGAGAAGTAGACAATGGGGCTACAAAGACTATTTACATAAGAATATTGGATTACATTTTAAAATATAATGCATGCCTGGGAGACATGAAAGCGAATGATGACCAACCTGATTTTTGGTAAATGTCCAGAATGCACTACTGACATAATTAAATTGTGAACTAAATCTTGTTGTAGTAAGGATGTTTCTTATTATCTAGGAAGGATTAAGATTCAGAAAAGAAGATAGCTTGAATGATGGAGGTATGAGTCACTAGTAGCCAAGGATGATTTAGATCCTTGCAAGAAATTCATGAATGAATGTGACATGAACATTTTGATCAATTAGGAATAATTAGGAGCTACAATACTCTTTGTTAATGCATTGAGGAAAGATATGTTCGCATGAATAGATGGGTAATGGAATACCCATCATGGAAGAAGGACCTTTTAATGTCCTACCATAATTATGAAATATTAATGAAGAGAGGAAAACCTGGGTGGCCATGGACTTTGGCACCCTGATTGTCAACAAAGAAAGAATGCTTAAAAACATTTGAGTGAAATTCTGAGTTTTGTGTGTGCTTATAGGAGGTTATGATCAACTTGTAGCAGAAAATACAATCCTGATGTAAATGGGAGTATGGATAAAGGAGCCAAGTGATGATAGGGTGGATGAGTCCCAACACACCATGGAAAAGTTCCTAACAAAATGTGTGGTAATATGAAATCAATACAAGAGAGCATTGTGGGTGAGTGTGACCATTGACATTGGCACATTGATTAGCTTCATTTAATGATTGAATTGTATTTGGAAAAAAATGTAGTATGCTGGAATAATTCTTGTGCAAGGAATCATAATATTTCCTTTTATTTTATATCATTGAACAAATAATATGGTTTAATGGTTAGTATGCACAATTTTAAAATAGTTTGGAAGCCACTGCAAGTGCAAAATGAAAATGTATGTGCATGATAACTAACAATTTATTTGGCTGTGTGAAGAAAGAATCACAAGAAAAATGGTCTTGAATATGGTAGTGTTGTAATCCAATGAGGAAGACCAATGCCTACTGAGCCAAATTCTTATGAGAAAGAAAATCTCATGCTTGAAAAATCTGGTTCCAATATGGAACAAATTTGAAAAATAGAAAAGTGAAATGTACTATGTGGGTGGTAGATTTCAAAGAAAATTTTTAATTGAAAATTGATAATGCCATCTCACGAATTCAATGTATGCAGGTGATACATGTGAGATTACAGGTCTATCTTGGAAGGACATATGATGGTTGTCAAGCTGGAAAGTATGGAAAAAGGCTATTGTTGTGACATGAGAACCCTGTGACAAGTGATGACCACCTTCAAAGAATATTGTGTTGTGGTAATCTGGGCCGGAGGGATTCCTAGACAAGAAAACGTTAGAGGATGCTTCATCTATAAGACTTGATGAAGTATCTAAAAATATTTTTGTGCAAGAAATCCTTGGCATGAAAGATGGATCACCCAAGGGATTGTATCACAGAGAAGGGGATGTTTGAGCCTCGACCCAGAGGGTTAATGACCACAAGGAAGAGGAGACTTCAATAATTATGGTAGATAGTTGAATTGGGATCATGCACACCATGGGTATGTCAAGGAAACAATGAGCCAAGTTAATGAAGACAACCATATGGATATAGATCCATGAACTGAATAGATAAGTATTATGTCAATAAGTAAAAATTCTCTTGAATTTTGAGCAAAAATGAAATATTTTTGCATGAAATTATTAATTAATATGCTCGATGTTTGAGATGGTTGTAGGCAGGTGCTAAATGCCATGAGTCTAGAAAGGACCAAACCAAAAAATTGAAACAACAATTTCTAAAGCAATTGAAAGATGAAAGCATGACATGTATTATTGGGAAAGAACACTAAGGACAATGTTCCTTTGAAGGGGAGGGGATTGTAACACCCTTGTTTCCCCCAACTTGTAATTATTCATGATTAATGATTTACATGCCATGGCATGCAAAAAATGTAAATGTATTATTGTGTAATTGTAATTGACAACAACTGACTATGGGGATGAAGCCTTGAGTACAAGCCGTGATATCACTAAAGGAAAGAGTAAGGTAGCATAGAGAAGGGTTCATCATGAGATAAACTAATCCTCCTTGCTTAAATATTTGATTTGGAATAACACGCCTTAACTTGATCCCAAGGAAAAATTAGTTAATGAGAAAAGGAGTGGTTGTCGAGAAACCAACCACTCCAATGAATGGAACCATGAAGGTCCTAGATAAGACAACAAGAAGTTGTTAGCCAAAGGTACACATCGTACCATTCCACAACCTTGAGGTTGATCTGATTTTACTTCTGACAGAAGGAAGGGGATAGGTTGAGAACTTCTAGATGTTAGGCAAGAGACGCACGGGGAGATAGGAAGGGATTGCACAAGTGCATGCGCAGGGGGGATGCCCACACAATGGCCTCGAAGGATGGAGGCAAGAGTGTGCATCTTGGATGTGCATCATGACAGATAAGTGATTTTTTTGTCCTATGCAATTAAATAAACGAATAATATGTTTCTGTATTATATGCTTGGATGCATGAGTATGATAATTAGATAGATCTCCTATCCCATTTACAAGTCTGTATATCTAAATAGTGGGGGATCTGTAATGAAGTTAAAAGCACTGGATTTTTTGTTTCATGTGTAGATAGTAATACAATATTTGTGTCAGGTCCCCTGAGAAAGGAAGGAAGTGAGATGACCTTCTTCCTAGAAGGGACGATACCTCAACTGTAATAGGGGCCTGAGGAAGTCAGAGAGGGTAGTAAACCCGAGTTATTTTCCTGGATTCGGAGAAAGTGAGGACTTTAGTCATTGATTGGTCGATAGGTTCAAACTAGCTAGAGGGGGATAAAATAAAAGTATCTCTATATAGGGAGGCCTCTATGTGAACAAATACCCATAACCCCTTTGAAATCCTCTATCTCACGATGAAGAGTCGTTGGAGATGAGAACCTCCACTTAGTGGGGAGATAGACACCCTTAATGTTCTTCAGAGTAATATGAGACCTCTTGAAGACTTGGGAAGCCTAAGAAAACCCTCGAAAAATGTCTAAGTCCAATTTCAGACTATTACACCTAAGTGAACCCCTCATTTAAGCTTGAAAGAATCATAGTCATAGTTTTGAATTAACGATAAGATCTGAGTCATTAGATTAGTGGGATTGGTTGTTGTTGGAGTCTAACAACATAGAAGAACTAGAAAAATGAATGGGAACCCCGTGTCTGAGATGGGAAAGATCACAATCGTTGATCTAGAGTAGCGAAATCATCCTGACTGTCGATTGGAGGTTGGCTCTTCAGAGTATCCCAATACTCGGGGGGGGGGTAGTGTGATTTCAAAGGAGGGGATTCCGATATAAATTGTAGACCGTTGGATCTCCCTGTGATGAGTGTCATCAAATTTGTATGGTAGGGGTATCCTTGGGTTCAGGTACTCCGATGAGGGAGGTCCGAGGGACAATCTAGATCATTAATTAGACTAGGAATGTGATCAATTATCAATCGTAGATCATAGTGGATCTCATTTGAACGACATCAAGTGATGAGGTGATGTCATCATGATGTATCAGAATGACCAGGACTGCCAGTGTGTCCAGGGGGGACATGTGTTAGTCAATGATTGAAGGGGAGAAACCCTTATCAGACCCCATGCCCTTGGGAAATCCACCTTTTATGTCGATTGTTGGATCTGAGGATGGATATACATCCACCGTTGATTGAAGGTCATAGTAGTCAGACAAAACCATGTGTAGGTTTGTTATAGGATCTCGACGAAGGATATTTCGAGTAGTGATCTCATCCGTTGATCAGTGTGAGGTTTAGTGCAACCTCAACCGTTGATCATCGAGGACCCACAAAGTATTCCATGGATGGATTGGATTGGGACTTTGAACTAACCCAAGTCGTCGATCCATCAGGGGGAGAAATTGGAGTGATTGTGGTCATTTATTGTCGAGCACCTTTTAGAGTACACCCCGGGTATACAATCCAATATAGGAATTCCGAGGGGACACCATGACCATTGATCTATTTGGATCGAAGGAGCTTCGAGAGAGAATCCTATTTGTCTATCACATGGGGTTAATCAGAGTGGGTCATTGAGATACACTCCGAGAACATACTATGAGGAAAAGATCCGTCTGTTGATGTGTTAGGTCAGGAAGGACTCTGAGGGGATAATCTAATCATCGATCTGTCTGGGATGAAGGAGCTTTGAAGGGAGATCTTGACCATCCATCGAAATAGGATTTTGAAATGGGTCCCAATGCTACACTCTAAGGAAGGAACACCAATATGAGATTTTGATTGTTGATGTGTCAGGACATGAGGTGCCTCGAGAGAAGATCTGGTCCATCCATCACAAAGTTCTATTCGAAGTAGAATACCTGGAGACAGTTCGATGATAAGCTCCGAGATGCAACCTAAATCATCAATCCACCAAGGTCCGAGGAACCTTACAATTGACTTGATCCATCGATTTTCAGTTGAAGGTGTAAGCCGATAACGTGGATTGGGCCATGTGTAATGACACAAGTAGTGACATGTGTCAAACATAAAAGGTGCCAGTTGGCATGGCAATTTAGCATATGTAGGTGCACTTCTATGGTAAATACAAGTGCCATGTGTCTAATGGCGATAGCGCCACATGTCCTTTAAGGATGGTGCTATGTGTCAAAAAGTGTGAGGTATAGACAGGGATGCTCCGACGATGTCCCAATCATCCATCAACAGACCCTCGAACCGTCTAATTTTGTCGGAGGAGGTATCCATCGGGCTCAGCTATCGAAGTGTGATGGGTTTCATGTCATGGGAATACTCCGATGGGAGGATTCCGATAGTGATAGAAGGTGATGGAAAGATCCTGAGAAAACATGGGTCGAGGTATGACATGGTTGATGTCATACATGCACCACTAAGCATGGCGCATGTACTAGAGAGTTGTGTTAGTGCCATGTAGGAGGATGCGGGTGACAGGGTGCCACATGGGTGACACGTGGTATTAAGGTGACCTTTAGTCAACAAAGACCACTGAATTTGAGAGGGCATAAATTTTGATCCATAGCTCGATTTTGGGAAAAATCATAATCGTTGGAAAGATCTCGATGAGTATAAGACGATGGTGGCATAAAAAAGGAAGTCTCGAGATATTTAAAGGAACACAATTCTAATACCCCATTCCCTTAAAATCTACTTAGGGGGTTGGGTGTGTTACAATATGCCACGATGTACTGGAAAGAGGAACACATATAAGAAGTAACATTACAAAGAGTTAACCACAATATGCATAAGCAATTTTTGTATAAGAAAATAACCCATAACATAAATTAACAACAAGCACATAGTCATTAGAATAATCTAATAAGAGACACTTATCTTTAATGAAGAGTCACCAAAAAAAAATCTCTCACCTAGAGAGAAATGCTCACAGGCTTGGCAACTTTCTTGTTCAACCATGTGCCTGACAACTTGCTTCTTCAACAAAATCCCCCGGTTACTAGATGCAAGGATCTCTCTTACAGATAAAAATGGTAGTCTCAAATACACACCAAGATGAGTAGTCTGTTCTAGTTCGAATAGTAGCCGGGATGGAGTCACAATTCTTATTCCGCCCCCAAAATACACTAAGGCTCAATTATATATTTGCATGATCATAACTGGACACTTTTCACCTTCATTTCTAGCTTTTAGCCACTTGGTGACTCGTTCCCCTTCTCTAGGAACTTAGGATAAATAATATCCATAATTTAAAATTTCAGAATACCAATAAAATATTCCCTTGACTTAAGCTCCCCCCTTTTCCCTTTTCCATGGAGTTTATCTCCCCGAGTCTTTTCATCTGAGTGATTCTACATGCAACGATGTTATTTATTAATAGTTTGAGTATGATTACATTTACAAGATATGCACACTGGCCTTTTTCCATCCAGGCTCACCAACCTAATAACTACACATGCTCTTCAACCTCAAAATACATATATCCACTTGGTCCGATGCACACCTCAGGCAATCTTCATGCACTTACTCATGTGCGCACAAGACTATGAAATGTGGGCACTCTCCTTTTGTTGTTCAATCCTTGCACAATCACTACACTATGGAAACTACATGGAAAACTGAATCCAAGATTTTGATGCTAACAACTCACCACCTTATATGTACATCTATATTTACATAGATTTACATTTACAATTGGGGTTCGGCCTAGGGGTATTACATTCCCCTTGTTGGAATATTGAGAGGGGGGGTGGGTGTGAATCAATATGAACACTTTTTACCACTTTCAATCACAATATCTAAGCTTTAAATTTATTAGCAGTATTCAATAGTATATCACTTATGCATTTAGTTTATTATTGCATCATAAATAATATCATTCATAAGTGCATAATAAACAACCACATATGTAACACAATACACCAAAATTTACATGGAAACCCAAATGGGAGAAAACCACATAATGCTTTCTTATATATATCAAGATTACAAGGCAACAACTTCCAAATTCTCTAGCACCAACTAGAAGGAGGCTCCAACCCCCTATTTACAATATCCAACTTGAAGGATGCTACAACTCCTTGAATTCTCCAGCTACAACTGAAAGGAGGCTTTAACCCCCTAGTTTACATGATCCAATATGAAGAAATCTCCAACTCCCTATGTTCTCTGGCTCCGATTAGATGGATGCTACGATCCCTTGTTTTACAGGCTCCAACTTGAAGAAAGCTGCAAATACCTGTGTTCTCCAGCTCCAACTGGAAGGAGGCTACAACCCCCTTTCCTTGTCCCATCCTTCCGCCTTGAAATATAAGTGTAGAATCAACCTATCACTACCACTGATACTATCGTTTCCACTCTCTGTCCAACTTGTAATCAACCTGTTATTCAACTTGTCACTGTCACTGTAACTGATATACCATCATCAACTGTGTGTCTTAACCATGTACAAAAACATGAACCAAATAACTGTACCATATCATGCATCAACCATGTACCAAAACCTGTACCATACCATGTACAAAAACCTATACCATACCATGCATCAACCATGTACCAAAACCTATACCATACCATGCATCAACACCTATACCATATCATGCATCAACCATGTACCACAACCTCAAACCATGTGCCTCAAGCATGTGCCAACATCCATAAACCATGTACCAAGAGATGCACCTCAAACATGTGCTATATCACTCATGATATTCCTCAATCATGCCATACACCATGTACCATAAGATATAATCAATGATGTGCCTCAACCAAGTACCATAACATGTGCCTCAAGCATGTGATAACATCACCATGACATATACCAAACCAGATACCAATATAACCAAGATATACTTTTAACAATGCATCATATCATCACAAAGGTGTACCATCATCATCAAGACATGCCTCAAGCATGTACCATAAACATAACCCTCAATAAAACATGTAAAGCATACCTCTAATAATTTAACATACCTGATACACAATATTATAGACTTGTAGCTTTTCCTCAACTTCAACAACAAAAAAATAAAATCTTCAACAAACTTTACCTCAGTCTCACGAGACTAGTTTTAGATTAGTCACAAACCCTAACTTAAAAAAAACACAAATCCAGGCCTATAATGAGTAAAGGTATAAAATTTTAACCACATATACCCTGAGATCTTTCTTCCATCTCCTCAAAATTTCAGGGTCTGAAACTTCTTAGAACATAAGTTATAGCGAAAATGGAAAACATTCCTGAATTTTAGCCTATTCTGGAGAGTGAACTTGTACAACATGTCATGCACTCAATATTTGATATCTGATTCTAAAAATCACATACCAGATACTAAAGGCTATTATATTTTCACTAAAATTGGTATAAGAGAATTTGGATCATCTATGAAGAAGTTATGACTATTTTACCAGGAACAACTATTTGAGACTAGTTTCAGGACTAGTAAAAAATCCTATCTTCCACATAGTGTATTTGTAAAAGTACAACGATCTAGAAGCTGAAATTTTTACCAAAGGTACCTTGAAATGTCTTATAAACATCCTCCAATTTTCTCTATCTTAATTATTCTATAAACAAAATTATAGCAAAAATTGTAAGACGACTTTTAAATAACACACCTTAGAACACATCATCACAAGCCTTCATCCTCCCTTAGAATTTCGCCCTTATTCACTTTACTTTCCCTCTAAAATTTGCCTCAGATATCCTTGGTTACCTCAGAGAAGAATCACTTGATTTGATGTTACAAATGAACTCCCAAGTGCCTTATTTATACTAGATCTGGCACCCTGGTTTTAGGGCCGACTTAACCCAAATAAAATTAAATTTAATTTTGCCGACTTTACCAACAATTTCTTTAATATTTATTTTAATATTCACTGCAATGGGGATGACTTGTAACTTATTTTTTGCAACAACTTTTCTTCTTTTAATTGATTTGGGGTCGACTTGTCACAATTGTTTATGGCTTCTTAACCATACTTCAGGGCTTCCATCTTCAAGAGGGCATATCTCCTCAACTGTGAGGAACCACATGACGTACCACCTACCATTGGAAATGACACGATGTGGACTATCCATAAATGAGTGTGTTACCCANCCCCTCTTATTTATACACCATCCCGAGTGCATTATTTACATAAGTACCATCAAAACTTCAAAATTTTTCAAAAATTTGCGGGTAATCCACGTGCATGGCATCCTCATGTTCCCAGGTTGCATCCTCAAGACCATAATAGGTCCACTGGACCTTTACCAGTCCCATTGCATGATTTCAAAGTTTCTTAACTTTTCGATCCAATATCACTGATTGAACTTGGAAGTCACCCTCTTGCTCCACCTGAATCCCATTCCAATCAATGACATGATTAGCATTAGGTACATACTTTTTAAGAAAGGAAAAATGGAATACATTATGAATATTCTAGGATGTAGGTAGAGCCAACATATATGTAACAAGACCGATCCTTTCTAGGATTTCAAAAGGTACACAATAACAAATTGCTAGCTTAGAGAAATTCCCCAACTTCAGGGAACTTCCTCTTGCTTTTACTTTTAGGAACACATGGTCACCCAATTTAAATTCTCTGAAAGTTTTGTCTTTATTTGCACATATTTTCTGTTCACCTTGGGAAACTTTTAAATTTTTCTTTATTTTTACCATCTGCTCTTCCATTTCCCTGAGCAGATCTGGCCCAACCACTATTCTATCTACTGGATTATCCCAGATCATTGGCGTGTTACACTTTCTACCATAAAGTGCCTCAAATGGACTCATCTTCAAGGATGCTTGATACCCATTGTTGTAAGTAAACTCTACCAAGTGAAGGTAGTCTTCCCATTTTGATGGTTTATCCATCACATACATCCTAAGCATATCTTTAATCACTTGATTTACCCTCTCTGTTTGTCCATCTGAATCAAGGTGATATGCTATGTTAAAGTTCAGATTTGTCCTTTGAATAGCCCTTTCCAAAAATTCGATGTGAACTTGGAATCTCTGTCACACACAATTTTCTTGGGTACTCCATGCAATTTAACAATTTCTCTCATGTAAATATCAACAATATTAGCTGCCTTGTAAGTTGACTTTATTGGAACAAAATGGGCAGCTTCAGTAAGCTTATCCACTACCACCATGATGGAATCATGTTGTTTGGCTGATCTGGGCAACTTAGTTATAAAATCCATCATTACAACTTCCCACTTCCACTCAAGAATGGGCAATGGATATAGTAACCAACTGGGTATCTGTGCTCAACCTTGACCTTTTGACACTCAAGGCATCTAGCAATAAAATCAACAACCTCCTTTTTCATGCCTATCAACCAATAATATTGCTTCCTAACAACTACTACTGTCTTTTGATAACTAGGGTGCATGACATAAGGCATATTATGCAATTCTTTCAATATTATATTTTTCAACTCTCGAGAATTAGGCACATAAACTCTATGCCTAAAAATGAGAATTCCATCCTATTTAAGCTCATACTCTTCAAGTTTTTGCTGCAAAATAACTTGTTGTAATTTTTCTCTTAATTCTTCATAGCACTGATCTGACTTTGCAGATTCTATGATTCTGTCTCTCAAATCTATCTAGTACATGCCAATGGTTGTAGTATACATCTCATGCACTCTTCTACTGAGTGCATCAACCACCATGTTCTCTTTAACTTTGATATGCTTGATATCAAAGTCATACTCGCAGAGGAACTCTAGCCATCTGCTTTGTCTGGCATTTAAAGTTGGATGACTAAATAATTATTTTAGACCACAATGGTCTATTCTCACTTTGAATATTTTCCCCATGAGATAGTGCCTCCACATCCTCAAGGCATGCACTATGGCTGCCAATTCTAAATCATGAGTGGCATAGAGTCTCTCATGTTCCTTTAAGTTCCTTGACTCGTAGTAGACTACATGTCCATTTTGACTAAGGACTCCCCCAAGCCTGTCCTTACAAGCATCTGTGCATACAATGAAGTCTTCATTTGGAACAACAATCGTTAGTATCGATGCACTAGTCAACAAATTTTTCAAGTGTTGGAAACTCCTTTCACAATCTAGATCCAATCAAATCACACACCTTTTTTTTGCAGGAATGTGATTGGATGCACAATCTTTGAGAAAATTTCAATAAACCTTCTGTAGTACCCTGCGAGTCTCATGAAAGATCTCACTTCTGTGACATTTTTTGGTGTTGGCCATTCTTCAATGGATTTTATCTTTGCTGGATCCACAACTATCCCTTCCTCTAAAATGATATGACCCAAACAATGAATTTGCCTCTGGTAAAATGAGCACTTGCTCAAATTTTCATAAAACCGATGCTCCCTCAATACTTGCAACACCATCTTCAATTGTTGCTCATGTTCTTCTTCAGATTTAAGGTAAATAAGGATGTCATCCAAAAATACGACAACAAACTTATCCAAGTATTCCATGAAAAATCCATTCATTAAACACATGAAGACAACTAGTGCATTCGATGACCCAATTGGCACCATTGTGAACTCATAATGACCATACCTTGTTCTAAAGGTAGTATTGCTAATGTATTCATTTTTTATTCTCACTTGGTGATAGCCAAATCTTGTAATTTTTAAACCTGTGAAGTAAAGCAATGCATATAGATTCTTAAGAAAAACAAAATTTAATCAATGGCTCATACACAAAGTACATAGAGATTTATACCGGAAACCCTCAACCGGGGAAAACCTTTCTTATATTCATTATATCGAATTTCACCATTCACCATACAATACATATACAATGTTTTTAGGTATTCCATAGATACCAAAACCCTAATCCCTTAATCCGAGATTAATTTAGAACACCGTTAAAAATAGCAAAAACCGCCCAAAAAAGAAAATTTGGGGCACTGCCCCGAACCCCGTCGGCCCCAGGCTACGACCTAGTTCTGAATGCTACATGTAACCAGGGGGGGGCATACCTAGCCCCCCATGGGACCCCCCTAGGAAGCGCCTGGTGCACACGACACAAAGAACCCTACTAGAGTGATTTCCATACGTAGTTGTCGAACCTGATGCGCCCACACACACACATGCAAAGAATATAACATATACCCAACAAATTTAAGGTCAATCTTGGAAAATATCTTTGTGTCCCTTAGTTGGTGAAACATGTAATCTATCCTTGGAAACATATACTTGTTCTTTACGGTTACTTTGTTCAACTGCTTGAAGTCAATGAAGAGTCTCAACGTACCATCCTTCTTCTTCATAAATAATACTGGAGCACCCAAGATGACACACTTGGGTGCATATACCCCTTCTTTAGAATCTCTTCAATTTACATTTGCAATTCCTTCAGTTCCAAAATACTCATCCTATAAGGAGTCTTGGATACAGGAGCTGCTCCCAACATCATATTTATAGAGAAATTGATATCTCTTTTTGGTGGCAACCTTAGTATTTCTTTAAAGACATCCTCGAATTCTTTGAGTACTGCGCAATCTTCAAAACTTAACACTTTATCCTTAGGTGCCTCCTCCATATGCTTTGAAATTACTTGACACCCCTTCTGTAAATTTTATTCAATTGTAAGTATGGAATTTCTCTGATAGTTACAACTCTTGGAATGCCTTGAACCATTCTTAAGTTTCCTTCCTCATCCAAGTAGGTAAATGCTTTGTTGTAGCAATCTAGAACAACATGATGATGATCCAACCAATCCATACCAATGAGGAAATCATACAAGCCCAAAGGTATGGTATTCAAATAATATTTTGTGCATAGTCCATTCATTTCCATTGTAAATACCTTGACCATCTGATTCTGTCCCAAACTAATTGCTGTTAATTCTACAAAATGTGCAGACAACAATATTTGTTAGACTAATTAATGCAACAATTTTATGAAAGTTATGCACAATTTGTCAGAATCCTTTCTTTTCTTTTTCTTTGGGTGATTTTAACATCTCAAATTCTAGTACACACACCCATGCATCAATATTTTTGTGCGCATGAAAACTATGTATTACACATCAGTAGTTTTCTATGCACCATAAACTTTGGACTGCGCTACACCAATAGTTAGTGCACACTACAAATTCATGCCGATCTCTGGCCCATGCAAGTCTAGTGTTGAACCAATAGCTCTGATACCAATTTGTAACGTACCTAACCTCCCAGGTTAGGCCACATCACTGCAACCTCAAATTCTGTTGCTCTGAAATCACTTTGTAACGTTCACAGTTACCAACACTCAACAAAAATGCTTTGATATTCCTTGTAGTAGCCCAAACTCACTATTGTACTATGATACTTCAAAATTCTATAGTGTGGATACTACTTATAACACTCCATGTTACAAGTAGACTAGACTATCTGTGCACATATATGCTAATGTGCGCACAATTAATTCACACACATAATACTACTATGCACAATCACTATGATACTGCACACATATTCTACCACCTTTGCACATGTGGACTGCTTCACTGCGTGTGGGCCAAATTATATCCCATCTTGGTATATTCTAACCATACCACATAATTTAACACTTAACCATATTATAACATGAAACAATATTATACACATTTACCATACATTTAGCTAACATAAAAACACTTATAACTGTCATGCTCACATATTCCACAATATACAGGAAAGAGGAACACATATAAGCATTAACATTACACAAAGTTAACCACAATATGCATAAGCAATTTTCTTATAGAAAAATAACCCATAACATAAAGTAATAACAAGTGCACAATCATTAGAATAAGCTCATAAGAGACACTTATATTTAATGAAGAGTCACCAACTGCATGCTGCATGCAGGACTCAGACGTTCCTCCCAACCACAATCTTTTTTGCTCATAACCTTTTAGCAATAGGTCACCCTAGAGCCGGGGCATAAAATCCACAAGGAAAAATGAGGTTCCTAATACCAAGCTATGGTTTGATAATAAGCAGAATTGCTCAGTTCATGGTGCCACTGCAACAACTAGCCTACAATCTCTCATTCTCCACATGCCTTTCCTACCCAAGGAAGTGTGCCCCTTCTTTTCTCAATATTCCTTCGGCTACCCCACTTCCCTTCTAGGCTTCAACAATAGGCCAAACAGGAAATCTCAAAGCCCTATATCTAATGCCCGACGCACTAGGGAAGAATTCTCAACAACTCTCTCGCCTAGAGAGAATGCTCACAGGCCTGACAACTTCCCTCTTCAACACAACAAATCTCTCACATGGACATAAATGCTCATGGGCCCGATAATCCACTTCTTCAACCATGGGTATGACAACGTCTTCTTCGACATAATCCCCCAGTCACTAGATGGAAGGATCTCTCTTACAGATAACGATGTCAATCTTAGATACACCCCAAGATGAGTAGTCTATTCAAGTTCGAATAGTAGCCAGGATGGACTCATAATGCGTATTTCCCCCCAAAAATACACTAAGGCTCAATAATATATTTGCATGGTCATAACTAGACACTTGCCACTTTCATTGCTAGCTTTTAGCTACTTGGTGACTCCTTCCCCTTCCCCAAGAACTTAGGATAAATAATATCCATAATTTAAACTTTCAGAATATTAATAAAATATTCCCTTGACTTAAGCTCCCCCTTTTTCCCTTTTTTGTGGAGTTTATCCCCCCATCTGTTTTCGTCTGAGTGATTCTGTGCTTAGTGATATTATTTATTAATAGTTTGAGTATGATTACATTTACAAGACAGGCACACTGACCTTTTTGCATCCAGGCTCACTAGCCTAATAACCACATAGGCTCTCCGATCTCAAAATACATATATCCACTTGGTCTGATGTGCACCTCAGGAAATCTTCACGCACTTACTCAAGTGCATGCAAGAATATGGAATGTGCACACTCTCCTTTTGTTACACAATCCTTGCACAATCACTATACTATGGAAATTGCGTGAAAAAAATGAATCCAAGCATTTGATGCTAACAACTCACCAACTTATATGTACATTTATAGTTACATGCATTTACATTTATAGTTGGGGTTCGACCTAGGGGTATCAAAATAATGTGTAAATCAATCCCCAAATGTAAAAGTAATTCCCTACAATAAAAGTAATTCATAGAATAAAATATACATCCCATTGATAAAGTCTCTATTTGGAAAGTTCCTTATATGGTAAATCCCCCAATAAAATAGAAATAAAATATATATGGGAAGCTGTAACATATCCACTACAGAAAAATGAAGTTTTCGCTCTTCCTCGAGGGATAGAATCCATGAATTCTTAGGGGGGCCTAGTATAGGCTATCTCTTCCCTTATCCACCTCCATGTGATCATTGGTTATGACCATAGGCCAAGCCAAGAGGTGACTTTCACATTTCGCAACTCAACGATGCAAGAGAATCAAGTCTTTTGACTCATCAAACCCCGAAACCCGAAATCCTACCTTTGATGAGATCAACGGTTGCAAACCTCCCCCCCGATCCGACGGTCCTGACCGTATCGATATTTCAGTAACCGAGAGTTCGAATTGCAAGAGAGTTGAGTCTTTCGACTCTTTAAACCCCAGAACCCGATATGCGAGTTCTTGTACGAGATCCAACGACCCTTGAGGATTTTGATCCAACGGTCCAAATCTTTTCGGAGTTTCATGAACCAGGAGTTCACGATGCAACGACTCCAAAACTCTTGTCACTCCAATCCCTGAATTTCAATATGGGAATTCGTGTAGGAGATCAACGACCCTCATTGATCTGGATCTGACGGTCACTATCCCTCCTGAGCTTAAGGGCGTTGAAAGAAAATCAGTCTTAATCCCTTTGCTGTTCTACGAGATCCAATGGCTCACGGGATTTCAGAGCTTTCCCCGAACTCTGACTGCTCACCACGCGTCTCCTCCGATAGACGGTCCAGATCCTTTCGAAACTCCTCCTTTCTACCACATGACCCTATCCTGTGACCTAGGGCTCATCCTTAGAGCGTGTCAGGGTTTCGTGTACCGGGATTTTGTGACTTGCGAAGAAGAGGGGTCTTCCCCTTTGGTTTTCCCGGGTGCCGAAATGCCAAACCCATTCACGCTAAACTGATCGAGGTTTCATATATCGGGATTTCACAATTTGCGAAGACAAGGGATCTTGCCCTTTGGTTTCTCGGGTGCCGAAATGCCGAAATGCCGAACGCATTGACACTAAACTGATGGTTCATATCACTCATGGATCAATGACCATGATCACGTTGCGATATCACGAATCGTGAGTTCGTGCAGTTCTACGCTTGACCACTCCAAGTCGCGAGTTAGCGAAATGCTACCCGACTGCCATGTGTTCCCTGTCGATGGACGGATTCCGAATACTTCGGGACTTTCAGGATGTGGTCAAGTCCACTCTCATGCCTATGCAAAGGTTAAGATCGACGATCAACAAAGCTTCGTTGGATTCTTGGATCTGCGGTCCTGGACAAGCGAGGGCCCGCTTTAAGCCACCAATTCCGGACCCCCCCCCCATTAAAGGTAGATATGCAAAGGGGGTTTGGAATCCAACCTTGACCATAGATCTGGGCTCCCCAATCCAGGTCGTCGAAACTTGCGCGCTCAATTCTGGACCCCCCCTACTTTAAAGGTAGAATGGCGAGGGGGCTCCAGAATGGAACCCTGGCCGTAGATCTGGGCGCGCAACTTCTGGCCACCTATAATTGCCTGCCGCTTAACGAAACACACATTTTTCGACCCAACTTAGGGTAAGTGGGTTTCTCTTGATAGATCCATCAGTCTTGATAGATCTGGGGTATCTCCGAAAGGATCCCGAGCATTCGTCTACCAAATGATGGGGTATTCTCTTTCGATAATTTGACTCGCTATACTTTTTGAGCTTGAATCATGATATTCAATCTCCGGGAGCTTCAAACTCCCATGACTCTGAGACCTTAGAGAGCTACTCTTTCTTTCATAAGGTTTTCCAGACCCAGATCACATGAACCTTTCGACGGTTCCTAGTCGAGTCTCTAGGTAAAGGTTTGGTGTGGTTCCAAGGTTTATGGGATAATTCCCGGGGAAGAGTACTCTTGGGGTGCCTTCTTAGAATATTATGAGGATCAAGAAAACAAGATGACTCTCGATGGAGAAAAATCATGCCCCAAACCTAATAATTTATACAGAATCCAACTAAGGCATGTAAGTGTACACATGCATCCATTATTTCCAGTCTAAAACACCAGGAAATCATTACACACAGAAATCATTATGGGCGTATAAACATGAGCATGTATTTAGGATAATTCAATTCAAAATACAAGGCATAAAACACTTATCAGATCCACCAGGCGTGATGCAACTGCTGAGAGGGGTGCTCATTTCCACCCAACCGTAGGCTCAGTGACTCCAAACGGATTTACCACTAGCCACCCCCGAGCTAGACCACGATGCTTTGAGATTCAGTCTCCTACTTCCATCTCAACGGAAGTCAAGGACGAAGGTTACTCTCCTTCTCCTATGTTTAGAACTCCCTGTGTTTCCAGGGTTTCTCCAGTTCTCTTCCGCAATCCTTGTCGCACGTTCTCCCCTTTTTCCTCTGCCCTCTACCACACTTCCTCTCTTTCCTTTTTCTTTGCAAGATTGCGTGTGGCATGAATTCCCCCATCCATGGTAAGGTCTGAGGGTTTTTACGTATGGGCGGTTCACCCCCATCCCCTCACTAACTCTGAGGAGCCTCCCCACCTACCAATCTGACAAGAAATCCATTCCAGGGTTAGAGAGTTGCTTTGGTCTTTGAGCAAGTAAAAACCAGTACAGTACTGACTCAGTGGAATTTAACGCAACCATTCCAGGTCCCTTCCACCACCTCTCATTAGCCATCATGGTATATTTTAGCACATCCTCCTCCCGACTGTCATGCAACGCATATTCATAACATAATTTACATTCATCGACCTTTTATACAAAGTTCTGTCAAATCAAACATTCACATCTTTGAGTTTGCCATAGTTCTAGGCCAATATAGTTATTTTTATAGACTGGGGGAAATAGGGTGTTACAATTCCCTCCCCCTTAAAGGAACATTTTCCTCAGTGTTCTATCTATCAATATGATGTGTATGTACATAAGTAAACTAAATCGGATATGCCTGTTTCATGACATCTTCCATTTTCCACGTAGCCTTATCTGGGCCAAAATGTTTTCACTGCACCTTGACTTGTGCAATTTTTCAGTTCCTGAGTGGGGTTTCCTTTCTGTCCAGTATGCATTGAGGTTTTTGCAGGAATTCTCCCTTCGGTTCCACCTGGATCACATACCAATCAATTATATGATTACAATTGTGTACATACTTCTTCAATAATGAAACATGGAAAACATTATGTGCTTTTACTATGGGAGGAAGTGCTAGCCTATAGGCTACAGGTACCACTCTATCTAGAACTTCAAAGGGTCCACAATACCGAGGTGCCAACTTGGCACAATCTCCCATCCTCAGGGAACTCTTCCTAGGCCTAAATCTGAGATATACTTGGTCTCCTATCTTGAATTCTCTTGGAGTTCTCTTTCGGTCGGCGTAACTTTTCTGCTTGATCTGGGTGACCTTTAGATTTTGTTTTATTTGAATCACTTGTTGTTCCATTTATTTCAACATGTCAGGTCCAATAGTAATTCTGTTTATGGGATTACTCCAAATGACTGGAGTGTTTCATGGCCTACCATAGAGGACTTCGAAAGGACTCATCTTCGGGGATTCTTGGTAGCCGTTGTTGTAGGAGAATTCCACCAGTGGCAGGTAATCTTCCCACTTTTTGGGTTGATGCATTACATGCATCTTTAGCATGTCTTCTAGTATTTGCTTCACTCTTTCCGTTTGTCCATCGGTTTGAGGATGATAGGCTATGCTAAACAGTAATTTGGTCTCCAGACCAACCATCAAGGATTTCCAAAAGTTGGAAGTAACTTTCGTGTCTCTGTCAAACACGATCTCTTTAGGCATACCATGTAGTCTGAATATCTCCTTCATGAATATGTTGGCGATGTCTATTGCCTTGCAAGTCGACTTGACGAGGATAAAATGATCAGAATTTCTCAATTTATCCACCACTACCATGATGGCGTCATTCTTTTTGGTCGAGGTTGGTAATCCGATGATGAAATCCATGGAGATGGTTTCCCATTTCCATTCCGGTATTGGTAGAGGTTGTAATAATCCTGCCGGGTGTCGGTGTTCTGCTTTAACCTGTTGGCATTCTATGCATTTGGCTAAGTACTCAGTTATGTTTTTCTTCAATCCAGGCCAATATAATTGTTTCCTGGTCGCCGTGATCATCTTCTGGTATCCTGGATGACCAGTATATGGTCTTTTATGTAGTTCATCCATTATGAACCTCTTCAAGTCATCACAATCTGGAATATACAATCTGTCTCTGTAAGTTAGCAGACCTCCATCTATCATCTGGTAGCCTTCATAATTTATCCCTATGGGTTCTTGCTCCAGGTACGAGGTCACAGTCTGGAAGAACGTGTCTGTTTCTTGTGCATTCCTGACTCTTTCCTTGACATTCGTCTCGCAAGTTCTCACAGTTGCCAGGTGAATTGTTTTCATACTTCTACTAAGGGCATCGACCACCTTATTTTCCTTTCCTTTAATATGTTTGATTTCAAAATAAAACTTGCTAAGGAGGGCCATCCACCTAGCTTGTCTGGCATTGAGATTTGGTTGGTCAAATAGATATCGCAATCCATAGTGGTCTGTCATAAGTAAAAATCTCCTCCCCAGGAGGTAATGCCTCCACATTTTTAAGGTGTGCACTATGGTGGCCAGCTCTAGATCATGGGTCACATAGTTGACTTCGTGCTCATTCAATTTCTGGGATTCATAGCAGACTACACTTCTTCCTTGCATAAGGACTCCTCTGAGCCCTTCCTTGCAGGCATCTGTGCACACGAGGAAGTCAGCTTTGGGATCGACGATCTTCAACACAGGTGCGTGGGTCAGTAGATGTTTTAGGGATTGAAATCTTTCTTCACATTCTTGTGTCCGCGTGAATTTAGCTCCCTTCTTCTGGAGGGCAGTGATTGGACAACCAATCTTGGAGAATCCTTTTATAAATATCCTATAGTATCCTGCTAAGCCCATAAAGGATCTGATATCTGAATCGTCCTTTGGGGTAGGCCATTCCATGATAGACCTGATATTTTCAGGGTCTACTGCTACTCCTTCTTTAGATATGACATGGCCCAAGTAATGTATTTGCTTATGGAAAAAGTCACACTTGCTAAATTTGGCATAGAGTTGATGTTCTCTTAGCACTTGAAGCACAAGCCTAAGATGTTCCTCATGTTCCTCTCTATTCTTGGAGTAAATTAATATATCGTCA
>JASDQU010739874.1:313924-333497 GCA_032191745.1 Picea mariana
GAGAGAGGGACGTGCTTCACTTTTTCAGATTGTAATATGATGTTTTGACAGATGAATAGAAAATCGATTTGATTATCCGTCTCTAAGCTTTCCCGTTTCAGGGGAATCTTGTGAGAAGGGAGGGCCCACCTTCATCACAAGATTCACTCGTTAGTTTTAGAAGTGTGTTGGTTCAGTCTCTGTTTATTTTTTGATTTATTTTCATTTTGCTGGAACACTGTTTTAATGAATTCCGCGTTGCTGAAACACTACTGACTCTGTCTTAGTTTATCAATTGAAATTCGTAATTCTTTTTATCAGCAATCTTGTGTGATGATTTTATGAGGTTAGTCAGGGACTGGGTTAAAGGTTCCTGCTCAGACAGGAAGGAATCAGAACACCTTGTCTTCTGTAGATTTCATTCAATTCTGCAAGTGTGTTAGCCAGGGATTGGGTTAAAAGGTTCCTGCTCAGACAGGAAGGAATCAGAACACCTTGTCTTCTGTAGATTTCATTCAATTCTGCAAGTGTGCTAGCCATGGATTGGGTTAAAGGTTCCTGCTTAGACAGGAAGGAATCAGAACACCTTGTCTTCTGTATATTTCATTCAATTTTGCAAGTGTGCTAGCCAGAGATTGGGTTAAAGGTTCCTGCTCAGACAAGAAAGAATCATAACACCTTGTCTTCTGTAGATTCCATTCAATTCTGCAAGTGTGCTAGCCAGGGATTGGGTGCAAGGTTCCTGTTCAGAAAGGAAGGAATCACACCATCCTGTTCTCTGTAAACCTCAGTTTCACAAGTGTGCTAAGGCATAAATAGGGCCTAAGGCTCCTTCTTAGAAAGGAAGGAACCAGACAACCTTGTTTTCTATTAGATAGAGTTAATTGTCTCTGCTTACTGTTTTCATAAAAGAGTGTCAGCACTGAAGTCTCTGTTTCAGAGTAAGGGTCCTGTGCTCTGATTGCAGAATAGATGTTCTTTCCCATTGCAAGTATTATTTATAATGTAATCCAGGATTCTTAGATTAATTCTTAATATCTGCAATAGGGGATTGCTTTCCTATGATTTAATTCAGAACTTCAGTATATTCAAGCAAGTGTGATTATCATAGTTTCTTTTACTACAACTGTAAGTTGCATTTGGAATTGAGCATATATAGTGCGTAGTTATATTTGAAATAAAAGACTTCCCTAGGTTGATAATTTATGTTTCACTTGGTTGTTTGAATCAATCAAGCAATTATAGTGACCACCATGTACCACCTACCGTTGGAAATGAAACGACGAGGACTATCCATAAATGAGTGTGTTACCCACATTTACACTGTTCTTAATGTCCTTATTCCTAAAAAAACTTTGGGTCTCATGACCACACCACTGGGGCATCTCAACCACTTAACCACTTAGCCATATTTCCAGGGCTTCTTCTAGGGTTGAATAGGTTTGAGATCAATGCTTCTAGAGTTTATCTAGAATTGTAATCAATGAAAACTAAATTTCCAACCCCCTCCCCCTTATTTATACACCATCCCGAGTGCATTATTTACATAAATACCATCAAAACTTCAAAATTTTTCAAAAATTTGTGGGTACTCCACGTGCATGGCATCCTCATGTTCCCAGGTTGCATCCTCAAGACCATAATAGGTCCACTAGACCTTTACCAGTCCCATTGCATGATTTCAAATTTTCTTAACTTTTCGATCCAATATCACTGATTGAACTCGCAAGTCACCCTCTTGCTCCACCTGAATCCCATTCCAATAAATGACATGATTAGCATTAGGTACATACTTTTTAAGCAAGGAAAAATGGAATACATTATGAGTACTCTAGGATGTAGGTAGAGCCAACATATATGCAACAAGACTGATCATTTCTAGGATTTCAAAAGGTACACAATAACAAATTGCCAGCTTAGAGAAATTCCCCAAATTCAGGGAACTTCCTCTTGCTTTTACTTTTAGGAACACATGGTCAATCAATTTAAATTCTCTGAAAGTTTTGTCTTTATTTGCCCATATTTTCTGTTCGCTTTGGGAAACTTTTAATTTTTTCTTTATTTTTACCATCTGCTCTTCCATTTCCCTGAGCAGATCTAGCCCAACCACTATTCTGTCTACTGGATTATCCCAGATCACTGGCGTGTTGCACTTTCTACCATAAAGTTCCTCAAATGGACTCATCTTCAAGGATGCTTGATACCCATTGTTGTAAGTAAACTCTACCAAGTGAAGGTAGTCTTCCCATTTTGATGGTTTATCCATCACATACATCCTAATCATATCTTCAATCACTCGATTTACCCTTTCTGTTTGTCCATTTGAATCAGGGTGATATGCTATGTTAAAGTTTAGATTTGTCCTTTGAATATCCCTTTCCAAAAATTCGATGTGAACTTGGAATCTCTGTCACACACAATTTTCTTGGGTACTCCATGCAATTTAACAATTTCTCTCATGTAAATATCAACAATATTAGCTGCCTTGTAAGTTGACTTTATTGGAATAAAATGGGTAGCTTCAGTAAGCTTATCCACTACCACCATGATGGAATCATGTTGTTTGGCTGATCTGGGAAACTTAGTTATAAAATCCATCATTATAACTTCCCACTTCCACTCAGGAATGGGCAATGGATATAGTAAACCAACTGGGTATCTGTGCTCAACCTGGACCTTTTGACACTCAAGGCATCTAGCAATAAAATCAAAAACCTCCTTTTTCATGCCTATCAACCAATAATATTGCTTCTTAACAACTACTACTGTCTTTTGATAACCAGGGTGCATGACATAAAGCATATTATGCAATTCTTTCAATATTATATTTTTCAACTCTCAAGAATTAGGCACATAAACTCTATGCCTAAAAATGAGAATTCCATCCTATTTAAGCTCATACTCTTCAAGTTTCTGCTGCAAAATAACTTGCTGTAATTTTGCTCTTAATTCTTCATAGCACTGATCTGACTTTGCAGATTCTATGATTCTATCTAGTACATGCCAATGGCTGTAGTATGCATCTCATGCACTCTTCTACTGAGTGCATCAACCGCCATGTTCTCTTTACCTTTGATATGCTTGATATTAAAGTCATACTCGCAAAGGAACTCTAGCCATCTGCTTTGTTTGGCATTTAAAGTTGGCTGACTAAATAATTATTGTAGACCACAATGGTCTATTCTCACTTTGAATATTTTCCCCGTGAGATAGTGCCTCCACATCCTCAAGGCATGCACTATGGCTCCCAATTCTAAATCATGAGTGACATTGAGTCTCTCATGTTCCTTTAAGTTCCTTGACTCGTAGTAGACTACATGTCCATTTTGACTAAGGACTCCCCCAAGCCTATCCTTACAAGCATCTGTGCATACGACAAAGTCTTCATTTGGATCAACAATTGTTAGTATCGATGTACTAGTCAACAAAATTTTCAAGTGTTGGAAACTCCTTTCACAATCCAGAGTCCAATCAAATCACACACCTTTTTTCTGCAGGAATGTGATTGGATGCACAATCTTTGAGAAAATTTCAATAAACCTTCTGTAGTACCCTGCGAGTCTCATGAAATATCTCACTTCTGTGACATTTCTTGGTGTTGGCCATTATTCAATGGATTTTATCTTTGTCGGATCCACAACTATCCCTTCCTCTGAAATGATATGACCCAAACAATGAATCTGCCTCTGGTAAAATGAGCACTTGCTCAAATTTGCATAAAACTGATGCTCCCTCAATACCTGCAACACCATGTTCAAGTGTTTCTCATGTTCTTCTTCAGATTTAAGGTAAATAATGATGTCATCCAAAAATACAACGTCAAACTTATCCAAGTATTCCATGAAAAATCCATTCATTAAACACATGAAGACAACTGGTGCATTCGACGACCCAATTGGCACCATTGTGAACTCGTAATGACCATACCTTGTTCTGAAGGCAGTATTGCTAATGTATTCCTTTTTTATTCTCACTTGGTGATATCCAAATCTTGTAAGTTTTAAACCTGCAAAGTAAAGAAATGCATATAGATTCTTAAGAAAAACAAAATTTAATCAATGGCTCATACACAAAGTACATAGATATTTATACCAAAAACCCTCAACCGGGGAAAACCTTTCTTATATTCATTATATTGAATTTCACCATTCACCATGAAATATATATATAATGTTTTTAGGTATTCCTTAGATACCAAAACCCTAATCCCTTAATCCAGGATTAATTTAGAAAACCGCTAAAAATAGCAAAAACCGCCCAAAAAAGAAAATTCGGGGAATTGCCCCGAACCCCGTCGGCTTCAGGCTACCATCTGGTTCTGAACGCTACGCGTAACCAGGGGGGGGGCATACCTGGCCCCCCTTGGGACCCCCCTAGGAAGCGCCTGACGCACACGACACAAAGAACCCTACTAGAGGGATCATCAGACGCAGTTGTCGAACCTGACGTGCCCACAGACACACATGCAGAGAATATAACATATACCCAACAAATCTAAGGTCAATCTTGGAAAATATCTTTGTATCCCTTAGTTGGTGAAACATGTAATCTATCCTTGGAAACATATACTTTTTCTTTACTATTACTTTGTTCAACTTCTTGAAGTCAATGAAGAGTCTCAACGTACCATCCTTCTTCTTCATAAATAATACTGGAGCACCCAAGATGACACACTTGAACGCATATACCCCTTCTTCAGAAGCTCTTCAATTTACATTTGCAATTCCTTTAGTTCCAAAATACTCATCCTATAAGGAGTCTTGGATACATGAGCTTCTCCCAACATCATATTTATAGAGAAATTGATATCTCTTTTTGGTGGCAACCCTATTATTTCTTTAAAGACATCCTCAAATTCTTTGAGTACTATGCAATCTTCAAAACTTAGCACTTTATCCTTAGGTGCCTCCTCCATATGATTTGAAATTACTTGACACCCCTTCTGTAACTTTTATTCAATTGTAAGTATGGAATTTCTCTGATAGTTACAACTCTTGGAATGCCTTGAACCATTCTTAAGTTTCCTTCCTCATCCAAGTAGGTAAATGCCTTGTTGTAACAATCTAGAACAACATGATGTTGATCCAACCAATCCATACTAATGAGGAAATCATAGGAGCCCAAAGGTATGATATTTAAATAATATTTTGTGCATAGTCCATTCATTTCCATTGTAAATACCTTGACCACCTCATTAATTTTCCTTTTTTTCTCTTTTAGCTAACTGCACCAAGCAAGGTTTTCCAAGATTTCTTCTTGACAATTGGAATCTTTCCACTATCTTAGGATCAAGATAACTATGACTAGCTCCTGAGTAAATTAACATAGCAATGGGTTGATCTTTAATCTTACCTTCCACCTCAATCATATGTGACTGAAACTCAACTTGCTTATTGTCTAGTGTTGCATAAATCATAGGTACACTCCTACCCATGTCTTCAATTATCACAACTTGTTGTACACTGTGCGCAGTCCTCATTTTTCCATCTCTTTGAGGGCAATCTCTAAACATATGGTTTCCGTTGCAACCCCAACACTTGATTGGCTATTGCCTTTGCCCGGTTTCCATTTCCTCAGTCATTTTGGGCTCCTTGGAAGTTGGCTTTCCTTGCGTAGTATTTTTGGAAAATGGTGGCTTAGTTCCCTTCTTCCTATGTTCTACCTTGCTTTTCATATTGTCTTCCCAATTCTTTTGGAAAGTCAGTCTTCCCTTTTGCTAATCATAGAGACATTTAGCTCTCCTTACAATTTTCTCCAATGTCTTTGGATCATCATATTATATATTATCGCTAATAAATGATGTTAACCCACTCAGGTAATTTTGAATCTTCACCTATTCATCCTTAATAAAAGGCACATATTTCAACAAATCTAAAAAACTCCTTTCGTACTCATCTATGGTTATGTTCTCAAGATCAAGTTCAAAGAAATTCTTCATTTTCCTATCATAGTAGCATTTGGTTAAATATATCTTTTCAAAATATTGCTCGAATTCTCTCAAAGTAACCTTCTTCTCATCGATGTGTTGCACTTGCACAAGCTGATCCCACCACATTGATGCTTTCCCCTTGAGATGATAAATGAAAATTTTCCCTTCTACATGTGAGGAGTAATTATGTAGCTGGAAATATTTTCTCATACCCAAAAACCGTGTCTCTGCATCCTCATATTTCTTATGCTCTCCATCAAAAGTAGGAGGCTTAATCTTATTCATTTCTCCCTGTAGCTCGTCCACTTCGGTCTTCCTTTTATGTTTTCTGACATGAGATGGACTTGAGCTACTGCGTGATGTAATGGTTGAATGTCTTAGAGAGTGATGTAGATGCCTGTCAACACTTTTTTTTTTTCTTCCCTCATCATGAGACCCTGTGTATTCCCGATTTTCTTGACTTAGTTTCCTTATCTATATTTTTCTCAATTCCGTCCAAGATTTTTAGTAACTTGATGTTGAATTTGTCTTGCTCCACCTTGGATTTCATAAGCCTATCGTTATCATATTTATAACTTTCGACGTCCTTTTGCAAACGTTTTATGGTATCTACCAAGTTCAATCTCTCCTCTAAGCCTTCCCTATGTCCATTGGATTCTATACCTTCAATACCCATACTAGTGTACAACCTTCCCATTTCTTCATCCTGACTGTAGGTTCTTTGCACAGCTTCCATGTTTTTAATATCTATGTTGATTCTATCCCGAACTAATTGCTGTTAATTCTACAAAATGTGCAGACAACAAGATTTGTTAGACTAATTAATGCAACAATTTTATGAAAGTTATGCACAATTTGTCATAATCCTTTCTTTTCTTTTTCTTTGGGTGATTTTAACATCTCAAATTCTAGTGCAAACACCTGGGCATCAATATTTTTGTGCGCATGACAACTCTGTATTGCATATCAATAGTTTTCTATGCACCATAAACTTTGGACTGCGCTACACCAATACTTAGTGCACACTACTAATTCATGCTGATCTCTGGCCCATGCAAGTCTAGTGTTGAACCAATAGCTCTGATACCACTTTGTAACATCCCTAACCTCCCAGGTTAGGCCATGTCACTGCAACCTCAAATTCTGTCGCTCTGAAATCACTTTGTAACGTTCACAGTTACCAACACTCAACAAAAATGCTCTGATATTCCTTGTAGTAGCCCAAACTCACTACTGTACTATGCTACTTCAAAATTATATAGTGTGGATACTACTTATAACACTCCCTATTACAAGTAGACTAGACTATCTGTGCACATATATGCTGATGTGCGCACAATTAATTCACACACATAATACTACTGTGCACAATCACTATGATACTGCACACAGATTCTACCATCTTTGCACGTGTGGACTGCTTCACTGCGTGCAGGCCAAATTATATCCTATCTTGGTATATTCTAACCATACCACATAATTTAACACTTAACCATATTATAATAGGAAACAATACTATACACATTTACCATACATTTAGCTAACATGAAAACACTTATAACTGTCATGCTCACATATTCCACAATATATAGGAAAGAGGAACACATATAAGCAGTAACATTACACAAAGTTAACCACAATATGCATAAGCAATTTTCGTATAGGAAAATAACCCATAACATAAAGTAATAACAAGTGCACAATCATTAGAATAAGCTCATAAGATACACTTATATTTAATGAAGAGTCACCAACTGCATGCTGCATGCATGACTCAAATGTTCCTCCCAGCCACAGTCTTTGTTGCTGATAACCTTTTAGCAATAGGTCACCCCAGAGCCGAGGCATAAACTCCACAGGGAAAAATGAGGTTCCTAATACCAAGCTATGGTTTGATAATAAGCAGAATTGCTCAGTTCATGGTGCAACTGCAACAACTAGCCTACAATCTCTCATTCTCCACATGCCTTTCCCACCCAAGGAAGTGTGCCCCTTCTTTTCTCAATATTCCTTCGGCTACCCCACTTCCCTTCCAGGCTTCAACAATAGGCCAGACAGGAAGTCTCAAAGCCCTATATCTAATAGATGGTGCACTAGGGAAGAATTCTCAACAACTTTCTCTCTTAGAGATAATGCTCACGGGCCTGACAACCTGCCTCTTCGACACAACAAATCTCTCACATGGAGAGAAATGCTCATGGGCCCGACAATCCGCTTCTTCAACCATGGGCCTGACAACGTGCTTCTTCGACATAATCCCCCAATCACTAGATGGAAGAATCTCTCTTACAGATAAGGATGACAATCTCAGATACACACCAAGATGAGTAGTCTATTCCAGTTCAAATAGTAGCCAGAATGGACTCATAATGCATATTTCCTCCCAAAAATACACTAAGGCTAAATAATATATTTGCATGGTCATAACTGGACACTTGTCACTTTCATTGCTAGCTTTTAGATACTTGGTGACTCATTCCCCTTCCCCAAGAACTTAGGATAAATAATATCCATAATTTAAACTTTCAGAATATTAATAAAATATTCCCTTGACTTAAGCTCCCCCTTTTTCCCTTTTTCGTGGAGTTTATCCCCCCATCTGTTTTCGTCTGAGTGATTATGTGCTTAGTGATATTATTTATTAATAGTTTGAGTATGATTACATTTACAAGACATGCACACTGACCTTTTTGCATCCAGGCTCACTAGCCTAATAACCACATAAGCTCTCCGGTCTCAAAATACATATATCCACTTGGTCTGATGTGCACCTCAGGAAATCTTCACACACTTACTCAAGTGCATGCAAGACTATGGAATGTGCGCACTCTCCTTTTGTTGCACAATCCTTGTGCAATCACTATACTATGGAAACTGCATGAAAAAAATGAATCCAAGCATTTGATGCTAACAACTCACCAACTTATATGTACATTTATAGTTACATACATTTACATTTACATTTACAGTTGGGGTTCGGCCTAGGGGTATCGCAATAATGTGTAAATCAATCCCCAAATGTAAAAGTAATTCCCTACAATAAAAGCAATTCATAGAATAAAATATTCATCCATTGATAAAGTCTCTATTTGGAAAGTTCCTTATATGGTAAATCCCCCAATAAAATAGAAATAAAATATATATGGGAAGCGGGAAACTTAAAACCATATAGGGATTTGGAAAACCATGGGTAAAATAAAAATGAAAATGAAAATAAAATAAAATTAAAAAAATAAAAAATAAAATGTAAAAAATAAAATAAATAAAACTATACAAACTCATATATATGAAAAAAAAATCTGGATGTGGTAAGGGAAATATGAGGCTTGGTTCCAAATCCGGGTCAAGGTTCCGCACCTAGGTCAGGGTTTCACACCTAGAAATCAAAATCTGAAACAAAGCATATCATGAAAACTCTAAATATTTGGATTTTCAGATGTTCGAGATTCATTTAAAGTGTATGCCCTTGAGACAAATCCAGATGTCTGAATGCTACATCAGATAGGAGAGGTCACCATGACATGGAGGGACTCACGCGGGATAACACAGGATAATGGAAAACCTAGATGACACATCATATGCCATGTCAGATGCCACGTATGGTGAAAACAACTTGTCCAACTCATGGTCCTTGGAGGAAGCAAATAGAATAGACAATTGACAAGTCTTGAATGGATCTCGTAAAGGCATGGATTTGTATTCGAGATTTGGATGAAAGTAATTTTTAAAGAAATGCCGGATCCAAATGCTTCATGAGATATAGCACCTAGGAAGCCACATGGATTCCAAGCAAGCACCAAGTTAGACACCCAAAATAAATATCACGTGAAGATTGCAGACAGTGAGGATGGATAGGAAAGATGCCACGTTATATGCCAAATCAAAAACCTTGGGGACACCACATCTAACTCCAAACATAATAGGTCCTATGTCAGGATGACAATTGGTATATTATGGTTGGGTATTCAAAAGGTACTACATCCGATATCTGGGATTTGAGATTTAGAATAAGGCACGAAAAGAACAAAACCTAAACTTTCTGATCCTGGATGACATGCCATATGACACATCAAGGCCACATAAAGCAACACCTAGGAAGAATTGGAACTTGCATCCAACCTATCATGCTATTATTATGGTAATAATAATAATAATAATCTATTTTTAAGGTCACGACCAAGCTAGAAACCAAATTGGTGTATGAGACCCCCTTGTTTGTGGGACAAGGGACCCCCTCCATGCAACGATTTTACTGCCAAAGTATATAGAGGTATACATATCCTATCCCCTTCTGGATTTGAACCTGTGACCTGTTAGGAGGAAACACATGTTCTTAACCATTAGGCCCACTAAAGCTGTAATAAATGAATAATATTAAAATTAAATTCCTCTAATTTTTAAAAATTCTTAAAAAAATTATTACATTAAGTTTTCCAATAAAATATTAAAACAAATCAAAATGATCATAAACATAATATCCTATACCCAATAACTTATTGATGAGATAAATGAATCGATTCACATGTGTTAATTATCAAGAGATGGAATCCTATGTTTCAATTTTTTTAAACCCTACTTTCAGACTTCATAGATGAGAGTCCATCTTGAGGGGATCCTCATGTCGAGGATGGGATGAGGAAGAGTGTTAAGAGTTTGATATTTATTAATATGGATTTGTGATGAGTCAAATGGGGGTTTTTGAGATAGGAGTGAGGCCAACTCAATGTGACTTTAATACTTAAAAACCAAAGGATCATCTTTGGACTAATGTCGTAGTATTTCTTAGTTGATTTATGAGTGGCCTCCAGGTGCTGCTAAGTTTGAGCCCTTTGTCTCTATTTAGAGTGTTGTTCAACTTTCCGATTTCTATGGCTTCTTTGACTCTTCATTTTGTATAATGTTCTTCTTTGGATACCATTTTTGCATCTTCTATGCAGATGTGATGATAATTGATGTGAGAGTGTTCCACAAGAGCATACTTAATAGCTCGGTTCCTTGATATGTCAACAACATTCTCCTTTAGATGGATTTTAGTGACCTACCTATTTCACTGATGTACTCTTTACCACATGATCAGGAGATTGAATAAACTCATTTGTGTTGTCTTGGGTCCATCGGGTCTTTTGCACAGTCAGTCATGTTACGATAGTGCTCGAGGGAGTGAAACACACTTCGATGTTGTTTCTTCTAAAAATACGAGGAATCTTATCCATGGTCCATTTAATGTATGGTAATGAGATTATTGGAGCATCCACAAGTCTCTATGTATGTCTTTTATTTTTGGATTTGTGGATGGTCTTCTTTGTCAGTCTATCTTGGTAATCATTCTTTAGAAAGACTTCCCGAGATGGTCCAGTTCCTGTTCTAGATGACCAGTGTCTGAGATTCTAAAAGCTCTTGTGGTGAGATTTTGAATGAATCCTTGTTTCTGGGCTGGATAGTGGTGAGAGTTTGCATGTAGGTATCTTACATCTGGACGGTGGTGAGAGTTTGCATGTAGGTATCTTACATCGTTCTGGTTAATAATAAACATTACATTGTTCATATGATATTTTCCAGGGTAGTGATAGAAGTTCTAATTCTTCTTTTGTACCTTTTGGTTTTGATGGAAACAATAACATGCCCATACCCATATCAGAAACTGTTCCGCTCACACAAGCAATATATCCGTGTCGAGTAATGCTTCCCTCTACATTTGCATAATATCTATTTACAAACCACCTTGTTGAGTTGGATAAAAGGAAGCCAGTTGAGAGTGGAAATCTTTTGCACTTGGAGTTTTTTTTTTTTTAAATCCCTGTGGGTGCTAAGGTTCTTATATTTTCAATTTAGATACTGTACTAGACTGATCCGGCCAATACATTATGGATTTCATATAGTTACCGAACATTTATCCATTTGCATGGTGTATGATAATGGTGGTAATAAGAATGTGTTTATGAATACTGTTAGTAATTCATGGCTGAAAATTTGAAAATTGTATTTTATGAAGATATTCGCTAATTATAATATATATGATTGAATTTGTACCTTGGTTCCCTACATCCTCAAAGGTTCACTAAGAGTCTACATGACTTATTATACTAATAACATATGAACTATGTGATTTATATATAGTAAGTTAGTTATATATGATTTATAAGCGTTTGAAAACAACTGTAGGAATTTCAAGCTAGGTCATTAATAGAGCTTCTTTATCAAATTTACTAGCTAAAAGTCATGGTGATTTTAAATTTTCATATGTTGAAACATAATATATATTTTAAAATTGTCATCTTTTGTTTGTTTGTGTAGTCCAAATTTCAGTTTCTCAGTTTCTTTATTTACTCTCCACCTGCAAAGTCCAGTATATATACTTCGCCAAAGATCCAAGACAACTATCGACTCAGCCTTAGCGTAATATTGCTACATGGTAAAAGAGTGATGATGCTACAATTGTATACCGAAGTAAATTTACTATAAAACAATTCATACAATTTTGTTCTAAACTTTAAAAAATTCTATGCCGGTAACTAAATAAATTAAAAATAGATCAAATAAGCTTACGTCTATTAATCAACGGATTAAAAAAATAGCCGCTGGCTAGCTATGGCCTAAAATATTTGCATGGCCATAACGTTGGAAAAATATCATTATAATAATTAACTATTTAATATAAAAAAATGGATTTCATGATTTCTCTGTTTAACAAGGCTGCATGGCAGTGGAGTCCCTGCTAGGTTGGGATGGGAGTAAATGTGACCTAGTACAGACACATGGCTAGAAAGTTGAAATACATTGAAATACTTTTATACATAGGAAATATGTACTTTTGTAATGGATCGCGGGTTGTCGGGCTGACAATATACAAAAAACAACGACACTTCCGCGATATATAAATTGGGCCTTTGATGTTCTCTGCGATACAAAAATCGAGGAGTGGAGTTGCAGACTATAGAAATTCATCACAAATAAAAAATTTATACATATGAAATGTGTACTTGTATAAAGTAGATATTTAGTTTTATACATACGAAATTTCTACTTTTATAAAGTATGGAGAAGAGATTTTATAGAGGATGCAGGGAGCCCTCATTGCATGCTTATCCTGTTTTTGGATCGCGAGTTCTCGGGCTGGCGGGTTAAAAAATGGGCCTCTGATGTTCAATGGCCTACAAATAGCACCGACAGTTCTGCGATATACAAAATGACAGGTGGAGTTTAGTTTTCTTTAAAACTAAGGATTTTCTTGGACAAAGAGATATAGCATTGCCGAATTAGTTTTCTTTGCACATGTTTTATAGAGAATGCAGGGAGCGGTCATTCCATACTTTGCCAGTTTTTGGATCGTAGGTTCTCGGGCTGGTGGTTTAAAAAATGGGTCTCTGTTGTTCCATGCCCTACAAACAACATCGAGAGTTATGCAATATAGAAATTGACAAGCGACGTTGCGTGTCTGTTACATATCTCTGGAAATTACATCAACATTTAAAACATCAACGTTGTTGAAGACCAAAAAATTAGCATACAATAGGAGACAAGAAATGTAGCATATCTGAATTAGTTTTATTTGGAACAAACAAGAAAGGTTCCTAGAAACCCAAAATTTAGTATACAATAAGGGCATTGTCGAATAAGTTTTCTTTGTAATTTATCAAAAATTAATAATGTCTGTTACATGTTTCTGGAAATTGGCGGGTTCAAAATTGAATCTCTGATGTTCCGTGGCCTACAAATAGCATCGACAGTTCCACGATATACAAAATGAAAGGTGGAGTTGCGGACTATAGAAATTTACAAAAAATTAATGTTTATTATACAAAAGAATAGTAATAACGTTTTCCCAAATTATCTTGCTTTAAAACTAAGGCTTTTCTTGGAAAAAAAAGATATAGCATTGGCGAATTAGTTTTCTTTGTACACGTTTTATAGAGCATGCAGGGAGCAGTCATTCCATACTTCGCCAGTTTTTGGATCGCGGGTTCTCGGGCTGGTGGTTTCAAAAATGGATCTCTGTTGTTCCGTGCCCTACAGACATCATTGAGAGTTCCGCGATATACAAATTGAGAAGCGACGCTGCGAACTATACAAACTTATTATAAAATAAATAATGTCTGTTACATATCTCTGGAAATTACATCAACATTTAAAACATCAACATCGTTGAAGACCAAAAACTTAGCATACAATAGGAGACAATAAATGTAGCATATCCGAATTAGTTTTATTTGGAACAAACAAAAAGGGTTCATGGAAACCCCAAAATTTAGTATACAATAAGGGCATTGTCGAATTCGTTTTTTTTGGAATTTATCAAAAAATAATACTGTTTGTTACATGTTTCTAGAAATTTAAATGCGTTTGTCATATAGACTGGGATTGGGGCTCCCGTGGAACATAAAAAGAAATAAGTACAAGAATTAGGAACGTTGAAAGAAGTGCACGACAGTAGAGAGGAAGACCTGAAAAGAAAAAAAATGGAAGTTAAGAGTGTTTGGTTATAGTTTTCTATTGAAAGAGGACATAAGTGGATTGGTAAAGAAGAGAAGATAACAACATAGACTTAAACTGGATTGATAAACAAAACAAGATGGCAGTGTAAACTTACTATGAAGCTGATGCGTTTTTGTTGTTGTCGTTGATGGGCATTGTAGTCCTGTTGACGAGTTGTTTCCCTTCCTGGACGAGGTCGTCTATTCTCTTTTGGAACCATTCTTTGATGTAGATTTTCATGGGGGCTGTGTTGGTTTCATCTCGGATTTCTATGTCGTAAAAGTCGTTTTCTAATTTTCTTATATCCATTGAAATACTATGCAGACTCTGTTCAGTTTCTTCATTGTGTGAGGCATAGTCTAGTACCCAATGTTTGTGCTCATCTAGATGATGTTCAAGTATGTTGTAAAATTTTTCCAAAGACAACCCATTTAAAATATCAACTTGTTCCTTGAAGGCTTCTTTGGTGACTGACAAAGATTTGAGAATTAAGTTAGGATCTTGAACCTCATTAGTAGTTTTGGCTAAGTCTAGCTGGAGCAAGCTTGTGAATAAATCTTCCTTTTCTGATATGACTTGTTTACATGAATTGACAATGAGCTACAGGTTGTCAACTTTCTTTTTCCAGCATGCTTTTACTTTTTTTGTGCACTTTGGCAAGGGTATTTTCTCCTGTCTTCTTTTCAGTTTCGACGTGTTGTCGACATATTTGGCAAAAGGGGCCAGTACCTGATCACATAAAAGCTATTCGTTTTTTAAATTCGTCTCGAATTGTTCCAGCAAATCATTGGCCTTCTTTCCGAAGGAAACTAAATTTTGCGATGTTTCCCAGGCTTTAGTAACTACCTGCATTATTTTGTTGATGTTATTCTCTATAAGGGCTCTAGAGCATGCAAGGAGGGTAGAGGATACTTTCATCTTCGTTGCAGTGGTAGCAAGCACAATTTTTGCCAAAGGACTGGCAAATTATGAAATTGCAAGGAAAGCCTTCTCAAATTTGTTGATGCACTGTTTCATATTGGCATTTTCTATCTCAATTCTTCCAATGGAATCACAAAGAATCTCATCGGTTCCCTGGTGAAATTGGCAGATTTGGGACGACGACATTTTGCTAAAGTTAATATCTACGTGAGATTCGACTTTCCTGTTTGTTACATCTCTCTTTTCAATGACCAGACTTTTAGATTGGTTGTCAAAAATAATGCTCTAGATTACGAAGGATTCATCTATGTCAACAAAGTCGGTGTCCTATATTTCCACCACGGACGATCCAATTTTCTGCATGTGCTCAGCTTCAATTTCAAGTTGCAGTTTTCCACTTTCAATTTGGGGTTCCTCCGCCTGCCCTACATTGTTTTTTCTCTTCTTCATAAGTGGAATTTTGTGAGAACTATCAATATTTATGCGAGGTGGGTTCTTATCTCCTCCTTCGTTCGAAGATTTCTGGGTTGCTTTCTTATTGGGGTGGACCATCGAAGCGATTATCCGTGATGTCGTGCTCTTGGAGTGATGGCAGGGGACTGGTTACTCTTCTCATCGGATACTTTTCCATGTTGTCTGTACAATTCAGTGACGCTTTGCAATCTCTCTACGTCGCAATCGATAGAATCAGGATTGTTGTCGACTGTGTTCTTGTCTTGGGTCAGGTGTGTATGGATAAAAGAGGTGTTAAAGCCAACACCTAGTAAATGTTCTTGAAAAATGCCATTAGGGTCGAAACCTTTTATCCTTTCAGCGTACGTTAGGTTCAATTTCTTGAAATGGGAGGAAAACTAGTCAATCATGTTGATGTTTCTGCACACGAAGTCTCCGACTTTCCAAGGCAGAGGAATGAACTGTTTTTTTTTCTTGTCATGGAAAAAATGCAACCAATGGTTGTATTGCTTTGCTATTTCTGCAACAAACATCTTGTCCGTGATGTGGCATGGAAGGAAGGCATGATTTTCCTTAGAGCCAAAGACCATGTGGACACTGTGATTTTCCTCTTGCTCAAGTGTGCCCTTCCTGTTCAAAAACTTGGTTGTCTGGCTAGACATTCGCGGAGCATCCTTGCCTAACAATAAATATTTGAAAACTGATACAAAGCCATTAAAAACTTAATAAAAACAATGGGAGGCCTTGTGTCTCCACAAGACCTCGTGCCAGAATGTTATTGGGTCGAATCCACAGTTTATTTTATTGGAAAGAGAAAGTTTTGGAAACAGACAACAATACACAATTGCGAAAATCAAGTAGGATGACATATAAAATTTATTCGATTCTTTGAATCATGACAAATGGGAGCAAAGCTCAATCGAAATTAGCTTCCCCCAATCAAAAATGTATTGTTCCTTGACTGTGAAATACAAAATATAAATAGTTATATGGGAAATGCTTGCTGTGGATGCCTGTCCTATTATTCTTGTAACTGTAACAACCCTAGTTGAACAAATGTGAAGGATTATTAAGTAAAAATTAATTAGGGGATTAATCGTCTTAATATGATATTGATGAAACAGGATAGGTATAATAAAACTAATTAAATAATTATTGATTAATTAATGGTGGCAATTTGATTAATTAATTGATTAATTAAACTACCTATTACATTTAAAAACATGAGTATTAAATTTAATAAATTAATAAGTTATATAGTTAAATTGAAAGGTTACGTACACAACAAGGGATAACTTATTAATTGCGGAAGGATAAGATATTAAATAAAGGGGATAAGGGGCATTAACGAAAAATGATAAGAAGGTAATAAATGGGTTAGGTAGGGAGTAAAGGTGGGCGAGTCGGTGAAGGATGGATAAGGAGGGGAAGGAGGTTTACGGGAGGGGATTCTACAGGAGGTTGGGGGATGGATTTTGGGAGCTCTGGATTTGCAGAGAGAAGTGAAATTATGGAGTAGGATTGTATCAGTGCACCGGGGTTGCTGGAGGTTTTGGGCACGGGGGCCAGGATATCCATATGATATCCTGGAGCTAGGAAGTTACCTAGTTGGGAGGGAGGAACTAGGTTTTGGGCAATGTTTTATGGTGCAGCAGTGGTCAAGAAGGCATTTGGACAACATACGACTATTAGCATCAGGTTCAGGTATTTAAGATTTTGCATTTTTTTTCAATCTGTTATTAAATTTATTATTCATTGTTAAATTTACATGCGTACGTGTTAAAATATTTTGGAATTATTGAACTTTCATAAACCTATTAGAAATTACTGTCTTGTTGTAGAATTACTAGATGTTAGATTAAATTCGGCCACTACATTTGGTATCAGAGCCCTGGTTCAAAATCTGGAACTAAGGGCCTACCTACCCAACCATAAATTTAAATAAACACTCCTACTTAGTTGTGGTAAAACCCTAAATAAACGTATTAGGTTAAATATGAATTTGGGGCCTTAAGGGCCAAGTTCCCAGCTCCAGCGCTCCAGTCCCGCCTAACCTGCAAACCAAACCAAACGCAAAAAAATTTAACACAAATATAAATATAAAAGAAATACATATTGAAAATGTAAAAACAATAAACCTTGATTGAATCTGGTATGCCCATGAGAGGTAGCCTTTTTATGTTTGTCCTTGTATTTACACGATAATTACCACGAGATGCAAAATGACTGCAGATCACAACTAAAATCCATAAAGCATGTCACTCAAAGTATATTTCAGGTCATATATGGCAGCCAATCAAATATTAAAAAGGTCATGCACAAGATTAAGATGATTTTGTCGAAACCCTTCTGTTAATGAAAGGCAAAAGCATGAGACAATATGCTGGCTTTTAGCATAGCTAAACAAGACTTTTACCTGTTTATAACTTTATTACTTTTGAAATTGCAGTACATTGCTCTGCAGCATAATGGAGCAGCCTAAACTGAAAGACAATATGCATATGTATGTCTCTGTATATGGACTATATCAAATTTTTTTTTAATTACATTTACATCTTTTGAAACATAGAAAGGGAGTTGCGTAAAACGGTCAATAATAAGTAAAACTGTTGCTTCAAATTTTGCCTCTACCTTTGATGCCTCCACCTCTGTAGGCTATGGTGGGACCAGAACTTGAACTGGAGCTACGGACTTGTGAGCGAGGTAAACTTGCTCTGCGTCAAAATTAATACGAGAATCGAAGAAATAATTATAACTATTCCTAACCATGTAATTAACAAGGCATTTCCGGACAGTAAGTTCCAAAAATCCCGTACCATTAGTATTAGCTCCCCTACGATCAACAATTCTCGGAGAAGCGAGTTATAATTACAGAATAAAACGGCCAAGGCTACATGCATGAGAAAAAGGAAAATAATAAAAACATTGACCAGACGCATGGAAATATAATAGTGAACCCAAGTGTGCCCATACGACACTTTTTTTTTTCATTTCAGGAAAACCCTCAAATAGTTGAGGAAGAGTCAGAAGTAAAGCACTAAGTTACTTCGGGATATAAGGGTGTCTTTCCATGTCAGTGACGCCTCAATTGTTCCATGAGGCTCATCGGTAGGCATGTAGACATCATGGTCAAACTGCACATACAATCCCACCTCATTTTAAAGCACGCTGATAATTTTTTTTTTTTTTTTAAATATTACAGAAAGCACGGAAAATGGAAAACGAGCCTTGCCGCATAAGCCCTTGGGGACGAAAATACTTAAATTTCTAGTTGATTACCTAGACCTTTATAACAAAAATATTAGAATATCGAAACTAAAACCCACATTGTGTGAATGAAAGACTGGGCGAATGAATAAAATAATATTCGTCTGGTTTTTGTTGAATAAAGATTGTGGTGTCATTGACATTGCAATGGCAACAACTGTTCTGGCCCATCATCACAAATCCACTGGATTGAGAAAGGTTGTACGAGAGGGTAGATTTTAAAGCCCAGAAACAATTCCAGAACTCCATACCCTGAGTGTGTTGTTAATGAGAAGGGCCACGGCTGAATGGCCTTCCGTAGCCATAGGTATAGGCAGTATTCACAAGGTTTGATATTGCACTCTCATAACCTTTTCCCAGAGGCTTTACCTGGTAGCAATTACTATATCTACCAGGGGGCTAAGTAGTGCTTGTGGAGCTTTCATAAAACCAAAACCCTATAAAAAAATACCAGAAATAGAAAGCAAGAATCTCCCAAATAGGCACTTTGGTGCGGTAGATGGCGTCTCAATATCGAACCTCATAGGTGTGGAGACATCAAGGTATTCGAGA
>JASDQU010739875.1:4800-25433 GCA_032191745.1 Picea mariana
CATTGATTGATCCTACTGACTTGGAAGTCACTATAGAAGCCATGGAAGAGAAGAATCAAGAATATGTGTTTGAAGACATGTTTGAGTATACACCATTCTAGTAGTCTAACCATGCACAAAGCCATGTCATCGAGGAATAAGAACGGAATGGAAGTTGTGTCAATACATCCTATGCCATACCCCTTGCACCCTTTGATCTTTGTCAAAATTTAGTGACCATTGTCCTTCATAGCTTTGGTGATTAATAATTGGTGTACACCTACTAGGGTGGCTTTGAGTAGTGTGAGTGTGACCACTAGACATAATTAGATTTCATCAACATTGTCTAGTTCTACGAGTGTAGTTGTAGGAGTGGCTCTAGTAGTACAACAACCAAGACCTTTAGGATTTGTCCTGGTTCAAAATTACTAGACAAGGATAAAAACATAATCAAATGAATCTTCTCTATAACTCCCTTTTTTTCACAACACATGAAACCAAGATGCATAGCAACATTGGTTCCTCTACAACACAATATGATATACATGGAGGACCATGAATGTGATCCATTTGGAAGAATTCCAAATTACTCTCCAAGAAAGAGCACTACAATGGTACATAAAATGAAAATAGAGCACTCCTACTCAACATGGAATGACTTTGGTGCAGTTGCAAGATGACTTTGTGAAAGAATTTCAAAATTCAAAGTATAAGAAATAGAGTATCATGGAATTAAAGGAAATCAAGCAAAAGGTTGAGGAAACTGTTTAGGAGTATGATCAGTAGTTTAAGGATAGAGTGATCCATTTAAGTTACATGATCTAGAAGGTGTGGAATAAGTATTAAGGAGTCGTTCATTGGTGTTGTAAATGTAATCCTTTGTGGTTGTGTTACTTGTAACATTAATGTAAATATGAACAATGATAGTGATAGGAAGCATCATTAGTTATGGAAGAAGAAGAACCATTTTATTTGTATTTATTCACCTATCTAGTCAATGCAAAGACATCAATGTGGAGTTATCTTTTCTGCCATCCTTGACCTGATAGTGGTATTAGAGCCACGTTAACTCCATGCATTATTCTCTGGGCATTTTCTCTCCCTGAGTGTACATAAATGCCTCTCTATCTTCTCACCTACTTGTTGGCACCCTGAACGATTATTTTCTAGTCTACTAGTCTGTCTCGTGCACTCCCTCTCTAGTTGATTCCCGACACACCTTTGTAGGTATCGCTCCATTCTTTGGATGTTGTACAAACCCTAAATGTTATAATACCTAAAAATTAATTTTTGCGAGCTAAAACCCTAAATTATCTCATTGTTGCACCTCGTTCTAGCGTTGTTTGTTATCATGTCAAATCACTCACAACTTCGCTTTAACACTGTTGGTATCACTCACAACCTCAATGTAATCCTTTGTGGTTGTGTTACTTGTAACATTAATGTAATCACACAAACTCATAGTATCACTCACAACTTCGCTTTAACACTGTTGGTATCACTCACGACCTCACTATGTACTCATGACCTAACCGGTCACCCTAGTATCCTCATTCTCACTAGATGTGCAATCGTTGTTATCCCATATCATTCCTTAACTTTATCACCGATTTCATTCCTAAACTTTGATATCTGATTTACCTTATCACTGCACAACTTCTCGACTCAACTATGGTGCAGGGCATGTCGAGTGTGCTTTCATGTAGAAGAATCGAGGGAACTTTTATGTAGAAGAGTCAAGGGCGCTTCACCAGCAAGAGTGAAATCGAGAAAATGACATGCTCTTTGTAGTAACACGTGAATGGTTTTGTTTATTTATCATTGCTTGAATCCATTCTTCATTGCTTTTGACATTGCTTGGTTTATCCTTTTCTCAATCTATTTTATCCATAACTATAAATTTATATCCATAATTGGAACCTCGTTCTTTTCTTTCCAAAATCTATTACTAAATGTATTTAATGGATTCTAGTAGTTGATGAGAGAGAAGATATGAGCTAAACCTTTTATCCACTCTTAAACCATTTTCAAACATTTCATATGTTACTACAAACCTGCAAGTATAGACGTATCCGACAATAAGTTTTATCAAATTTGGTTTGGGAATTCAAACAATAGAAGACAATGCATTCTCTTGCATCTGCATGTGGGGCTTCCATACTCTAGTTTTTGGACAACATAGAGACAATAAGAGAAGATAAAAAAATAAGAATCTCAAAGGTAGCGGGGTTGGCATAATCACCGCGAAAAATTTGACCTTCATTGTACCTATGGTGGAATGAATGGGCCACATGAAGTCTCCAACTACATATTTCCATGGCAGAAGATCAAAGAAGAAAGAGATAGAACCTCAAACCTGGTGAAAGGTGCACCACTTGTACAGTATGTTGTTTCCAATTTCAATATAGGAGTAATTGAATATCTATTTAATACTTCATTTGCTTCTTGGGGAGATCCATGTCTTCTTGACACACACGTGACCTCTCACATGAAATTTCGAAGAGATTTCTTCAAATAATTTAATGACAATGTAGATGGCATAGTGTACTTTGCAGATATATCAAGTCTCAAGTCTTCAGGAATGGGAACCATTAGGCTTAAGTTTCCTTGACTCCCGGGTTTTCCTCTACACAGTGTACTCTATCTTCCTGACCTGCAAAGAAGCTTGTTGTCCCTTTTGCACATTAGAAAACAATGCCACTTTGTTCATATGTTTGGTGGCAAAGTTGAGATAAGGAAGGATTCTGACAACATGGTTGTCATGACCGGAATAGAAGATGGAAGACCATTGAATCTGAATGGGACATCTTCCCATACACACACTATTTCATACCTCTCTCATCATGACTTGGGTATAATTCATCTAGTCTTGTGTGGCATGCTAGATTTAGCCATATTAATTATGACAGTCTTTGTTTGATGAGAAAGAATGGTGTTTCTGGTTTTCTACTATTCCTTGGAAATTGAAGCAATGTGAGGCTTGCATCCTTGGAAAACGAAACAAACAACCCTTTCATGATTCCACTTCCATAACATGTAGAAAACTTGACCTGATTCATTCTTATTTGTGTATCCCTATGCTTGTTCCTTCTGCAAATGGAAACAAATATATCATGACTTTTATTGATGATTACACCATAATGTGTTGGGTGTATTTGTTGAAAGACAAATCACAAGCTTTTGAAACATTAAAAATTTTTCATGTATGGATTCAAAATGAAGCTCAGTCTCATATTGGCTCTCTTCGCACTGATAATGGAAGACAATATACTTCTAATGAACTTGAAAGCTACCTTCGCCAACATGGGATCAAAATCAAACCACAGTTCCATAAAAACCCCATCAAAATGGTGTAGTTGAACAAATGAATAGGACACTCCCAAATATGGTTCGTTCCATGATTTTTTTCAAGAAAGTTGAATTGATGTTTTGGGCTAATGCAATTCTATATGCAGTTTATGTCAAAAAAAAGTGTCCATCTCATGCTATCAAACACAAGTTTCCATATGAAATGTGGTATGAATACATTCCATTGGTGAGGCATCTTAGGGTCTTTGGTTCCACGTGTTATGCTTTGATTCCTAAGGAGCAAAGAAGCAAGCTTGATGCAAGGAGTTGGAAGTGCATCTTCATGGGGTACTCAAATACTATCAAGGGGTATCGTCTTTATGATGAGACAATCAAGAAGTTCATCCTTTCTAGAGATGTGATCTTTCCTGAATCCACCAAGAAAGATGAAATTGTTAAGAGGTATCTTGATCATCTAGACAGATTCACTCATGTAAATACATATCATGAACTTGATGTTTAGATTCCACATCTTGAACGGGGGATCCCTAAATTGGGTCAATCTATGGAATCTCCTTTTGTAGCACCATCTCCCCCACATGAAGAAGTTCCTACCACTTCATCAGAACCCGAAGTTTAGTTGGATGATGTGATCAAGAGGATTGAAAATTTGAGGTTTGATGAGAACTCAACACCATCTCAATAACCGAGAAACATCTCATAAAGGTCCACCAACATAGGTCACAAAAACAATTGAAAGTGTTCATCCTGATGAGGTTGGAAAGACAGGAACCAAAATTTCCTCAAAACAATATGGAGGTAATGTAGATAATTCAAACTCAAGTGATGTAGATGATTTGGATGTTTCATATGATTGCGAGTTGAATTTATCTAGTAACCTTGAACCAACTTCCATTAAAGAAGTTGCTTCTCATTATTACTGGAAAGAAGCCATGCAGAAGGAATGTGATGCTCTCATCAAGAATGGGAGCTGGAATTTGTTGGATCCTCCATATGAAACCAAACCAATCGACTGCAAGTGGGTATTCAAGAACAAGTACATATTATAAGGCTCACTTAACAAGAACAAAGAAAGGCTCATGGAAAAGTTATTTGCACAAAAAGAAAGTGTTGATTATGAGGAGAATTTTCCCCCACAAAAAAATGGGCTACCATCTACACTCTATGTTCCATGGAAGCACAAAATGGATGGAAAATTCATCAAATGGATGTGAAGACCACTTTCTTGAATGGACACTTGAAAGAGAATGTGTTCATGTCTCAACCAAAAGAATTTGTTATGAAGGGACAAGAACATAAGTTAAGCAATCTCATCAAATCCTTATATGGCTTGAAACAAGCACCATGTGCATGGTATAAAAAATTAATTGAGCATATTTTGAAATTAAATTTCAAGCATTTAAATCTTGACGATGCAACTTTCTTTGTCAAGAAAGTTAGAAAAATTATTGTGTATATTGTAGTATATGTAGATGATATGTTTATAATAGGGAACAATGATAACTACATTGTATCCATAAAGAAAGAGTTGAAGAAAGGCTTTGAGATGACATATTTGGGACATCTTCACTATTATTTGGGGATTAACGTGATACAAAATCCAAAGTACATATTCATCTCCCAGAAGAAGTACATTGGAGAATTGTTGAACAAGTTTGGCATGGTTGAGTGCAATCCTATTTCTACTCCAATGAACAAAATTTGAAACTCACATCAAAAGAAGGGAATGAATTTGAGGATGAAACCAAGTGTAGACAACTTGTGAGAAATCTTATCTATCTTAATACCACCATACTAGAAATTTCATTTTTTGTTGGGATTCTTTCTAGGTTCATGAAAAATCTTTGCGAAGGACATGGGTCTATTGAAAAAAGAGTTATGAAATACTTGAAAGGAACTCAATATTTTGGACTCAGGTACTCTAAGGTGGATGACTTCAACCTAATCAAATATTTTGATTCAGACTTTGACGGGCATGAGGAAAATAGAGTATCAACTCCAGGCTATCTTATGAATCTTGGATCAACAACTATCTTCTAGAGATCACACAAACAATTAGTTCCAACAGATTCCAAGACAAAGGAAGAATATGTGGCAGCAGCAGAAGTGATGAAGGAGATTGTGTGGCTAGGGATAATACTTGAATATTTGTAGGAGAAACAAGTGAACTCTACTACTCTTCTAGTTAATAATACTTTTGCAATCAATTTGTCCAAGAATCCCAGATTCCATGATCGAACTAAGAACATCAACAAAAAGTATCACCTCATTCAATATCATGTAGAGGCAAATACTATTCACTCGAGACATTGTTCCAAAAATGAGAAAATTGTGGACATCTTCACCAAAGCGCTTGGAAGAGAAAAATTTGAGAAGTTCGGAATGATTCTTGGACTCACACACACCCCTTTGGATTAAGGGGGGGAATATTGGACACATAATCCTTTGTGGTTGTGTTACTTGTAACATTAATGTAAATATGAACAGTCATAGGTGATAGGAAGCATCATCCATTATGGAAGACGAACAACCATTTTATTTGTATTTATTCACCTATATAGTTAATCCAATGACATCAGAGTGTAGTTATCTTTTCTTCCATCCCTAGCCTGATAGTTGGCATCCCGCTACCTCACATGTAGACGTCACTGTTACAATGATTATTGATGACATAGTGGGAAGCCTTTGAGTTTGTAATGAGACTAGAGTTCGTTAGTGTATTTTTTTAGGCATCCATTCCAAGGTTGGCTCCAAGATTGGCCCAGTTCTAGTATCAAGTGGAAGATTTCTCTAAGTAGATCCAAGAGTTGGAAAAAGGGAAGCAGATTTGCAGGAAGGTAGTGTGGTGCATGATCTATAAGATAGAAGGCCACCTGCAAAATAATATTCTCATGACCCAGAGATATATCGCTACTATGACTAACCTATTTTTAGGAAAGGTAAATGCTAGGATTTGGAAGATATTTTGAAATTTTGGTCATGATCCCGACCATTGCCCATTGCTACATAAATATATTAGCATAAAAATGGTTGTGCACTACAAATTTTGTAGGTTAAACACTCACCATACAAAGAAATATTGCGCATTGTACACCCTCACTAAGTGGTTTGAGAAGAACATGTTCATAGTATATTTTGTTGGCACTAGACATTAAGGCCAAAACCAAAATCAAATAATAGAGCTCCACAGAATTATGTGAATCATCCTCCACATCCATGGTGTTATATTTGCAATCAAATAAGGAATATTACAAGAAAATTTATGCAACCTCACTAACCTCCTTATGGGCACTCCATGAATATTAGTCACAATGCAGAGGATTATCCAGAGCTCATTGAGAATTGGGAGGCAAGTGATAAGAAATAAATAAGTGATAACATGTTGAATTTCAAGCCCAAGGTCCTGAGTGGTGACCTGGTAGATTATGGATATATAGGAACGAACATCATCACCAAAGTTTGAGAAAATACTAGTGTAGATGTAGGATTTGTAGACCACAAGCCTATCCCTAGTGTTCTACAGAAAGAACCAAAGTTTAATGTAGTTTCGAAAAGGGGTTGTTTATAGGATGTGGTTGAGGTGATGTGGGAAGTTGTTCGTGCCTATGAAATTGTTATCATGGACCCAAGAGACAACATAAGTCTAGGTATAGTCATGCCATATTAGTCTTGTAAGTACAGTTGGTGGAAGATGAAGTTCGGGAATGGTTGGAAACATTCTTGCAAATACTAGATGATGAACACTATGTAGCTAATCTAAGAAGAGTGCTTCCATAGTTGCTAGGATTGCTCATAGAGACACTAGATAGACCCTTACATTATATCTAGAGAAACAAGTTAGAAAATGAATTCAAAATGACACCATTGATTGGAGGATATGAGGTGTAGAAATTCATACATGATCTAAGATCATATATGAACACCCTGCTAAAGAACTCTTGGGATTTTATGGGATGGCAAGATTTGATTTACCTATTGATCTAGCTATAACTATCCAATCAGTCATGCATATTTGCAATCATTAGAATAGATTCAATGGAAGTTGATGTACATGGTGTTAATACTTATGTAGATTTCGAGGTCATCGAGATAGTGGATGACAAGGATCCCTACCCAACACTTCCAAGGGTTGATTAGGAATTTGATAACGATGTTGTCTTGAATCTGAAACAATGTTGGATGCTGTTTTAAAATAAGGGCCACAAAGTAGTTTAGCCATTGGATTCGATCCAAGGGGATTGTTTTGGTAAACTAGTAGAAGAGGTGTTGGATGTAGGCAACTTACATCAACCTTATAATCTTAACATGGAACAATGGGAAGAGTATATCAATCAAACAATTACTAGAGAATTGAGTCGTCATAGTGTTTGTTCCTATACCAAAGACTCAAAAACTACCATTACGTCATGGAGGTATGGGGAATATGATCAATCCACACAACATTGTGTAGTACTCAAGATTGTGTTGAGTATAGAACACACTCTAAAATTCTAAATTTTTGGGTACCACTTTTTCTTTTATTTTTGTAAAGACATTTCATATATTTTTAGTTTATTAATTTTTATGCATCTCATAGGTTAACAAGTGTTTGAATTTAAAAAAAAAAAAGACCCAAAAGATTATAAATCCAAAGAATAAACCAAATCTCAAATGAAACGAGATGATATTGGTGAAGTTCAAAAACTTGTAAATGCTAGACAAACCATTTTGTAGGTTGCCAATGCAAAGAACAAGGCATTTTGGAGATGCTGAAGGATCACCAGGTTTTTATGAAGGTGTCGAAATATGTTTTTTCTCAAGCATCGATAATGACAAAAGAAATCAAGATTCGTCAATACGTGCAAATAATTTTTTTGTCGGTGTCGAAAAGGTCTCATGAGACTTTTTTCCCAAGCATTGATGTAAAGAAAATTTCGAAAAGCATTGATAGAACAATTTTCAAATGCACTAAAAGATTATGAAGTTTTTGTGGAACCGACAAAAAGACATGAAAAAAGTTTTTTTTTCTAGCACCGAAAATGTGGGTTACCTTTTTTGAAGATTGTAAATAAGTGTAGACATTTTTTTTGAAAGCATTGATAGATTAGGGAAGTTTTTCTGAATGTGCCAAAAGAGAGTTTTTCGGAAAGCATTGAAGATAAGCTTTTCCCAAAGTGTTGATAGAAGGAGTTTTTTCCAAAAGTGTTGATGAATTGAAAGTAAGTTTTGGGGGAACTGCTAAAAAGGGGCCAGAGGGAAATGTTTTGGAGATTTTAGATGCATGTTATTTCAAAATCTCCAGCAAATCCAAGTTTTAGGATATGTTGAGAAGCATAGGTTTTCAGGAGATTGTTGATGCAAAAATAGAGTAGTTTATTTTAAAGTGTCGATGGATCATCCGACTTATTTTAGGGTGATCCGAATTTATGAGAAGAACGAAATGAAAACACGAATTTATAATATTAACATAGAGACACAGTGAATAACAACAACGATACATTAAAACTAGACTTCTATTAAATAAGAAATATGTTGAAACTGTAAAATGCAGATTGAAACAAGCTTGCTAGAATGGTTGCAACATATCTTTGAGAAGAGATGTGATGGTTATGCTCATTCACAATAATATGAGTACAATGAGGCTTTGAAGGAATTTTTACAATAAACATGAATGCTACAACCCTAGACATCCAAAAACCTAACCCTAGGAGATGAAGCGCCAAAAGTCATGTGGGCCCCTTTGGGGTAAGTTAGTACATCAGCTTCCTAGGGTCATAACTTTTTCATATGATCTCTTTTTAGGGCGAACGATAGCTCGTTGGAAATTTATCAACGAGGAGATTCATCGAGGTTCCCGATTGTGAAAAAACATTGTTTAGGCCCTCAAAATGGCCCTGGAATTTTTGGAACCGAAAAATTGCTAAAAATAGTAAATTGCCAGAATTTTTTTTTGAGCCAATTGGAATAGGTGGGTGGCCACCGATATCCTCATGGATCAATACTCCCCCCTTAGGAATAAATGGTATCCATTGCGTTGAGTTCCCCCATCATATGAGGAAATTTCTGTTGAATTTTTCCCTAGGTGAGCCACTTTCCTTGGTGAAGGAGTTTCCTTGCTTTGACAACCCGATAAAGTTGGATCCTCTACTGGCAAGTTCCCTTGACCTGTGTGTCCATGATTTTATCAATAGATGGTTTTTCCATACATGAAGGGTTGATCTCTTTTGGTGCCAACTATTTTTCTATCTCTGAGGTGTCCAATAATGGTGGAAAATATGGTCGAAGGAGGTCCACATCGAACACTGGGTGTCAAGCCAAGGAAGGGGGGAATGTTGAGCTCAAAAGCATTGTCACCCACAACCTTGGTGATGGTGTAAGGTCCATAACAGAGTGGAAAAAGCTTCTGATAAGGCCCTGTAAAGTGTTATTTCTACAAGTGCAACCAAACTTTGTCTCCCACATGAAACTTGTGTGGCACTCGGTGTTGATCATGACACTGCTTGTACTTGGAATTGGACTTCTATAAAATATCTTGAACTTGTTGGTGGATGTGTTGGATCTGCTCAATGAATCAGGTGTCTTTGTTAGCTTCAATCGAAGCATGGGATGAGTCGTCATGGGTGGCCGCAAGGGGTAGTGCAACATCCATGGGACCCAATGGTCGAAATCCCAACCCCACCTAAAAGGGGTTATGGTCGGTTGAGCTATGTATGGCTCTATTGTAGCTGTGTTGAACATAGGGAAGGCTCTCGTCCCATGTACGAGGTTTCTTGTAATTGTACATGTGTAGGATATGCATGATCATCCAGTTGATGACCTCGGTTTTTCCATTCGTCTGAGGGTGGAAGGAAGTGGATTTGGTGAACTTGGTGTCCAACAGTGACCAGAGACTCGACTAGAATGTGTTGAGGAACCGACTGTCCTGATTTGATAAAATGTACCCACACTCGTTCAAATAATAGCTTGGCAGAGGCCTCTGTTGTGATTCTCTTCTTGTAGGCAGCCAAAATCACCATCTTAGAAAATCAATCGACAACCACAAAAACACATTCAGGAGTAGGCCAGTCGGGAGTAGGTAGAGGAGTGTACATGCCTTATTTCTTAGTGGTCGGTTTGGAAATAGCACAAGCAGTGAAGAACTGAATATACTTGCTAACACATTGTCGAAGCTTTGTCCAGTAGAAGTGTCGTTGCAACACTGCCACTATCATTTCCACGCCGAAGTGCCCCACCACCCAACTATAGTGGGATTCCCAAATCAGCTTCACTCGCTCACTTGATGGAACACAAATACGATCTGGTGGCACAACAACCCATCCTGAAAATGGAAATTAGTGACAATTGTGTTTGCACCCAACATCTGGTAGGTGTTGGTGAAGTCAGGATATGTCTCATAGAAGTGGGGCCATCTGGAGGTTTCGTGGTCGCAAGATTCTAACACCGTGGTGAGATTCACGACTAGAGGTCGGCTGAGGAAATCAACGACTCAATTGGTACTTCTCATTTTATACTTGATGTTGAGGTTTAACTACTGCAAGTATGTGGAGCACTTCTAATGGAGGTCATTCTGCAATTTTCCTTGTGTCTACATAAATTGTAGCAGCTTATGATGAGGGTGGATGATTATATCTTTCCCGAGAATGTAATTCTTCCACTGGTGATATGGTTTCATAATGGAGTACATTTCTTTGTCATAAGTAGGGTACTTACGGAAAACATATGATAATGTCTAACTATGATAGGCCACAGGGTGGCCTTCCTGAGTGAGGACTGCTCCCATAGCATAGTCTGAAGCATATGTCTTGATTTCAAAGGGCTATTGCAGGTCAGGTAATGAAATCACTGGGGTTGAGCACAAGCGCTGCTTTAGATCAATGAACTCTTGTTGTTGGGATAAGCCTCACACAATGTTTTCCTTACCACCACCCCTAATTACTTGGCTGAAGGCCCATGCAATATGGGAGAATCTCAACACGAACCTGCAATAGAAATTGGCAAGGCATAAGAAGATCTGAATCTCAATGAGCGTGGTTGGGGCTAGCCAATCACAGATGACTTGGATCTTGGCTTGATCCAAATGCACACCATGCGCATCAACAATGTATCCTAGGTAGTGGAATTTGTCCATGTTGAAGGATCATTTTTCTAGTTAGCATATAGCTTGTGTTGTCGCAGAGTGTGTACAACCTGTTGAATATGATGCAAGTGTTCTACCCAAGTCTTGTTGATACAGATACACCACTACAAAATAGTTGGTGAAAGGCCTCAAGATATCATCCATCATCCTCATGAAAGTTTTTGGGGAATTTTTCAAACCAAAGGGCATGACCATCCATTCAAAAATACCTTCTTTTGAGTCGAAGGCAGACATCTATACACATGTCTACTCTATTGGGACCTGATGGTAGCCAAACGTCAGATCAATCTTACTTAAGTATTTGTCTCCCTTGAGATGATCAAGGAGATCGTCGATTCGGGGAATCGATTATTGGTTCCTGATTGTGATTTTATTTAGGGCCCGGTAATCAATGCAGAGTCTTTAGGTCCCGTCTTTCTTCTACACTAACATGATTGGGCTTCCACAAGGTGATGATTTGGGTTGTATGTACCCCCTGTGGATCGGTTCTTAGATATGATGCTTGATCTCCTTATTTTCTAATAGAGAGAGACGATAGACTAATCCATTAGGTAGTGGTGCATCGGGGGTTAGATTGATGGAATGCTTGATGTAACAGTGCAGAGGTACCCCAGTAGGTGAAGAGAAGATGTATTTGTATTCTTCCATGACCTTATCCACTTTCTTATGCTACGTGGAGAGGTTGGTCATAGAGGACACAGATGTGGTTGTAATCATTTGCTCACTCTAAGAGAAAATAATGAAGAAGCTGAAATTCCCAGTCTGAGAGATGACGTTCTTGCATTACTTGGCAACGATCAAGGAAATGGCACTAGGTTGGACTACCTCAGGTATCATGTACAATTCAAAGTAATAATAACACTGTGAGTCCTAGACTCATATACATCATGACGTTTCCATAAATAAGGTTGGACCAAAACAACATCACAAACTTCAAGGGGAGAAACATCACACAATACCTCATATTTGAATGGATTGATTTCGTACGACAGTCAACATTGTTGGTTGACGCGAAGATTGCTCCCTTGGTGGAGCCATCCGATGGTGTAGGGTTGAGGGTGTGGTGTTGTCAATAGGGCCAACCGCTTGATGACCTTTGTTGAGATGTGATTCTTTTGATTACCACTACCAATGATGAAGTGCAATGGTATGCCTTTCACCCACATCTATGAATGAAAGAGGCGCTCACCCTTCCTCTGGCTCATAGAGTTCATCAGGTTGGATCTTGGTGGTAGAAACAGTGGCACTGGGTTCCACATCAATGATTTGTCTCCCATTTTTTGATTCTGACTCATAGTCGGAACCCACATTTGATTCAGAGGCTTTCACCTCTGCCACCAATGAATGCTTAGAGAGTCAATCAACAATGTTATTCCAGGGGATCTTATAGAAGTCACACCACTTCCCGGTATCTTTCTTCGTATTTCTGTTGTTATTATTTATTTGTGGCTTAGAATGGTTTTCCTGAGGTTGTCTGTGTTTTCTCTGTCCTTTGTTCTCTGGGTTGGGGCTACCCTTTCCCTGCTTCTACCGTGAGGGGTTCCCAAACCCAAACTGTCGCAGCTTTTGTTTAATCTTTTTCTCGATTTTGACAACACATTGATAGGTTGTGCCTAAGAAGGAGATGTCCAAAAAGTATATTTATGCTTGGATGTATCTATGCAAACCACTGCGATACTTGAGCACTAGATGTCACTTAGAATCTTTGATACCTAGCTTGGTGCATAAGGTATGCAAGATATTTTTGAACTCTAGCACTGCTTGGTTCCTTTCATGCCACAGTGTGGTCCATTTTGTATACAAGTCGTCATAACTTCCAACAAGGTAGTATTGTTCCTTAATAGCATCCCTAAAGGATTTCGAGGTAAGTGTGACTATAAAAAATGAGGATTCCTTCATTTCCTTTTTCTCACAGAAATTATCCCACCAATATTTGACATGGGGATTGACTTTGATGAGTGAAAAAGTAATATTTTCTCTATTCGAAAAGTTACAGACAGAAAAATACCCTTCTACCAGATTCAACCATTTGTCTATAGCATCTGTGTCTATATGACCTTCAAATACAAGAATATCAAAGTTGATTTGTACCTTGATGGGGGCGACACCTCCACTCGAGGTAGATGCATCACTCGTCAACATATGTCGAAGGATTTGTACAAAGTTGTCCATCATCTCGTTCCTATGTTGCTCGAGGGCTTCCTCGAGAATTTTTTTGAAAGGATCTCTTGTCACGCCGTCTTTATTTTCACCCTCCATGGAAGGATTATTGGGCGTGCAAAAGCATTTTTCCTCAAGAAAAATAAGCTTGAGAGCCAACTCTCTATATCTTGACTTCGTCGAAGACATGCACTAAAAAACGACAAGGAGCAGACCGCTTTGATACCACTGATCTGGATTTATGAGAAGAATGAAATGAAAACATAGATTTATAATATTAACACAGAGACATAGTGAATAACAACAATGATACAATAAAACCAGACTTCTATTAAATAATAAATATGTAAGGCCCTTCATTAGGGATTCAAAGTTAAATGGTAAATTTGTAATCTAAATTACTTTTATTTTCTTGAACATGACATCTAATTTCTATTTCTGTTTGCATTACAACAAATCTATCTAATTTATGTTGAAGTTCTAGCAAGTTAATCAATTAAATATCAAATTCTCAATTTATACAATCCAAAATAGTCACAAAACAGATTACACAACATATTACACAATTTCAATACATACATACATATCATAACTTTCATTCAGAACAAAATTAATGCTGGTAAAATACCTCTTGAAGAAGAAGTTTGTCCCTTTCTTTCCTGTTCTTTCCTGTTGTTGCTAACTGCTTGAAACTGCTTGAAACTTCCTGAAAACTTAATCTTTTCCTCCCAGCTAGCTAGGAACAGAGCCTCTCCGACTCCCTAGCTCCAGGAATCCTTACGGTTTCCTAGCCCCAGAGCCCAAAACTCCCAGCAACAAGTGCCCCCTGTGACAGACCTCCAAGAAGATGCTCAAGCAAAACCAGTAATACAATCCTCCAGAAAGCTTCCCCCTTGGCCAAACCAGTAATACGATCTTGTAATATGAAAAATAATGCTCCCAACAAAAGTTCCCCTTTCCCGAGTGTTTCCCCCTTGCCTTATCCTCCCTTCCCCATTATTCACTGCCTTATCCACCCCCCCCATTAAGTCTCAACTACCTTATCCCCTTCATTAAGTCTCAACCACCTCATCCCCTTGATTAAGTCTTAGAAATGAAAATTATTAATTTATTAAACCAATATTCCTTAAACAAATATTTAATCATGATAATTAATTAAACTAATATACATTCAACAAATATTTAATCAGGACAATTAATTAATGAATTAATTAAACTAATATACATTAAACAAATATTTAATTATGACAATTAATTAATTAATTAGGGTTGTTACATACACCCACCCTTCAGGAAACTTCATCCCGAAGTTAAAGTATTTTATGATACAAGGGAAATGACACATGGTTCACACATTCATATCCAATAAACAACATTATCATTAAGTAAGCCAAGAAAACTCATACATACTAGTGTACATGTGCAAGAAATGCATGTGTAGCTAGTACATGCAAGTCTCGTGCATGTACTAATAACAATAACTATCACCTCTACAATAATTTCTGTATGCATCCAATCCAATCAACAAGACTATTCAATTTATAAAAGATAATAAACCAATCAATTGTTTGCGAAATCCATTAATTACAATAATCTAGCTCAACAATGTTTATTTAGACAATTGTAGTTTAGTTAAGTAATTATGAATATACATATATACACATTTTCTTTTCAGAAGGAAAAACAATAAATTCCACCATAAGGCAAATCTCCATACACTCTCAACTATTTCTATTCATCCTTCCTCCCTAACTTACTTCCATCTTCCATTCCTATCCTTTCTCTGCTGGACTATCTTGGAGCACCAACTATATTGACCTAACTCCAAATAGAACCCATAAGAGGAAGTTTCACTATCTTGACCAAGCCTCCCCAACAGGCAACTGACAATCATTATCACACGTCTAGGGGAGCGTGATCTGACACTGTCCTCCCATGGCTCCAGGATTCAGAGGATACATGGTGGGAAATGCCTCCACCCCTCTTAATAGGACTAGGGTCCACACCCTACAATGGAATATACAGTGGCACCGTGTTGCTAGGAATTTTGTCATCGTTTATTCAGTTTTAGCCAGTCTCACCACCTGAAATCCTGCACTGGTCCATATATCATAGCTATGTGTTCAAACCAATATAATTTCACATACAAAGATTCATACCATATTGTTTCTCGGTGGGTGGTCATGACATCCACTTTCATTACCATTATTCCTTGGCTATTTCATAGCCCATTGACCTGTAGATTAGTCTATAACACAAACTCATACATATAAATGCACTATCATCATGTAATTTCATACAACCATAATCTCAATTCGGTATCCATGTACCAACAACTTAATATCAAGTTTTCAAGTTAGAAATAGATCTCATAATATCCCCATAATTCAATTGACGTTACTCGTTCATAGAATTTTCATTTACATAATAGATAGCATCATATCCATCATCATTCAAATAACATTTAAACATTCATAGAATTTACATTATCATAATAGATCGCATCATATCCATCATCATTCAAATAATATTTAAACACTCATATAATTTACATTCACATAATAGATCACATCATATCCATCATCATTCAAATAACATTTAAACATTCATAAAGGTTCATATGTCTTAAAAGTTCAAGTGTATCATTAATAGTTTCATTGTAAATAGAAAATAAAGGTAACTAGGCCTCGGGTAATCCTAGTTGTCTAAGTCAAAAGGTGGTGTTACATACACCCAACCTTCGAGAAACATATTCTCGCGGTGGTTAAAAAGTGAGGGATAATCTCGTCGTAATGTCTCGACATCCTCCCAAGTAGCAGATCATGGACTATACTTGTCCCACTAGACCTTAACTTGGTCTACCAGACGGTTCCTGAGCTTTCAGACTCTATGGTCCAATATGCGTAATGGTTCTACCGTGAGGGTTCCCACGTCCGATACCTGCAATATATTCCAATTTAGTTTATGTGATTCATCAGCAACATAATGATGTAGCATAGATACATGAAAAACATTATGAGTTTTATGCAAGTGGGGTGGCAGTATGAGACGATAGGCAATGGGTCCAATTTTCTCTTGGATTTTGAATGGTCCTATAAATCGAGGTGACAATTTTGTCCCCTTCTCGAACTGGATGGTACTCTTATTAGGCCTGATACGAATGAAAACCTGATCTCCCACTTTATAACTTCGGTCAGTCCTATGTGCATCTGTATAACTTTTTTGTCTATCCTGTGCTTCCTTTAGTCTCTGCCTAATTTTTATCATCTGTTCCTCCATCTCTTGAATCAATTATGTCCCAACTATCATGCGGTCTTCTAATCTTTCCCAACTCAATGGTGTTTTGTATGGCCTTCCATACAAAGCTTCATAAGGTGGCATTCTGATGAAGCTATGAAAACTATTATTGTAGGCGAACTCCACCAAATGTAGGTACTTCTCCCAATGGGTTTAATTATCCATAACATGCATCCTAAGTATGTCTCCCATAACCTGATTTACTCTCTCAGTTTTCCCATACATTTCCGGATGATAAGTTGTGCTTAAGTTCAATTGATTCCCCAGCGTTGACTGCAAACTTGTCCAAAACCTAGAAGTGAATCTGGAGTCCCTATCTGAAATGATCTTCTTGGGTATGCCGTGCAAATAGATGACCTCACTTACAAACACACATGCCACATCAGTGACATTGTAAGTGTTTCTAAAAGGAATAAAATTAGCACTCTTGGTCAACTTATCAACTATCACAAGAATGACATTGTGTTGATGAGATGTGAGTGGCAACCCCACAACAAAATCCATAGAAATGACTTCCCACTTGGCCATAGGAACATCATGTGGTTGTAGGAGACATGTCGGGTGATGGTGGTTGGATTTCACTTGTTGACACTCTATTCACTTGGCGACAAAATGGACTACATCACACTTCATGCCTACCCATAAGAAGAGCTTCCTCATGTCTGTGTACATTTTCTTAACACCTGGATGTGCACAATAAAGTGCTCTATGGGATTCCTTTAGTATGATGCTTCAAATATCCCCACCTTCGGGGATGTACATCCTTCCTCAATATCTTAATATTCCATCTGCTTCCAAGCTATATGTAAGGTAGCTAGAGAGGTAGTTGGGGGGGCCAAAGGGCTGATAGTGATAATAGTGGAGGCCATTCAATGTAAGGTGGAATAGGTCCACTATATTATTAAATAAGGCCCACTATGGTAGTTAGATTTAATAGATGTAAGAGGACTTCTTAGAAGGTTCTACTTCTAAAAGATTCCTCCTCTAGAATGTTCTTAGGTGATGGTAGCACTATATAAAGGGGTTTAAGCAATGTGATGAGACATGAAGAGAAGTATTTTATTTGGAGTTGAAGCTCAATAGGAGGATGCCCCCTCGAAGAGGCAAGTGAATAGAAGAGGATCCCTTCCATAATAGGATCCATTGTATGGTGTTGCCCTACCTCAAGGGTTTGATAATAATAAAGTGTGGTTTCTTCTATATTAATTTGTATCAAGTGGTGTTTCCCTTAGATCTATTCAGGTTCTTAACACTATATCCATCATACTTTGGATCTAACTGCCTCCCACTCTCGAGGTTTGAAGTAACCTTTAAATACCAACTGTCTCCAAGGAGTTGTGTCAACACACGTTCCCTCGGATTGACTATTAAGGGTACTAAGGGGAAGACTCGTGGTCTCCTACTCAAGGCATCTGCAACCACATTTTCTTTTCCCTTGATGTATGAAATACCAAAATCGTACTCACTCATAAACTCACTCCTTCGCCTTTGCCTAGTATTCAGATCCCTTTGAGTGAAGAGATGATTTAAACTTTGATGGTCTATTTTGAGCTCAAACTTTTTCCCCACTAGGTAGTGCCTCCAAATTTTTAGAGCTAGCATTACAACTCCCAACTCTAAATCATGAGTAGTGTAAAGCTCCTCATGTTTTTTCAACTTTCTTGACGCATAAGATATCACTCCTCCATCCTGAATTAGCATGGCCCCCAACCCTTGCTTCGAGGCATCCATGCAAACTGTGAAGTTCTTTTCCATATCCGACACTCGTAGAATTGGCGCACTAGTTAGTAACCTCTTAAGCTCAATGAATGCATTATCACATTCTTCTGTCCATTCATACCTGACCCCCTTGTGTTGCAAAGTGGTGATGGGTTTCTCTATTTTAGAGAACCCTTCCACAAATCTCCAATAATAACCTGCTAGCCCGATGAAGCTTCTTACCTCATGAGCATTTTTCGGCAATGGCAATTCCATAATGGCCTTTACCTTTTATGGGTCCACCGATATTCCTTCACCAGAAATGATATGACCTAAATAGTGAATTCCAAATAATTTTTTCTCTCTAAGGTAGGACAACACCACTCACAAGTGTTCCTCGTGTTCTCTTTCTTTCTTGGAATAGATGAGGATATCATCTAGAAAGACTTGTACAAAGCGGTCTAAGTACTTCTGGAATACACCATTCATTAGGCTCATGAATAATGTTGGTGAATTGGTCAATACGAAAGGTACTACAACGAACTCGTAATGCCCAAACCGAGTTCAAAAGGCAGTTTTAGGAATATCACATTCCATAATCCTTAACTGGTGATACCTTGATCGCAAATCAATTTTTGAGAATACCGATGCTCCTTTCATATGATCGAAGAGGTCATCTATTTGTGGAATTGGGTACCTATTTTTCACTGTAGCACAGTTCAAGTCCCTGTAATCTATACATAGTCATAAGGAACCATCCTTCTTCTTCACAAAGATTACTGGTGCACCCCAAGGTGAGACACTAGGCTTTATTAGCCCTAAGTCGAGTAGCTCTTTCAACTGCATCTACAACTCACAAAGTTCCGATGATGTCATCCTATACAGAGTCTTGGAAATTGGTTTTGCACCGGGCTTTAGCTCAATAGTAAAATCAAGCTCCCTCTCAGAAGGTAACCCTGACAACTCGTTTGAAAAAACATCCTTAAATTCTGACAACACAGGGTACTGATCCAAGGAGGGTCCTTTCCTTTCATTCATTGCTTCCACTACATAAAGTTGACACCCCTACCTCATGCACCGATTAACCTTCATAGTTGAGATAAAGCGTAGAGACACTTTTATCCATACACCATGGATCTCTATTGGCCTTCCTTCATCATCAACACAAAGCACCCTTATTGTGAAACAATCTACCATAGCTCGATGGGATTCTAACCAATCCATTCCAATGATTAGGTCATACGTCCCGAGGGCAGTGACGTATACCTTCAACCTAGTATTACACACTCCCAGGTCTACTAGACAATTATCAACGCTAGGTCCGATTGCTTTTTTTCCCCCCAAAGCCATCTCAACTTGTTTAAAGTCATCATGCTCGTAGGATGCAAACCCACTCTTTTCTAATGCAGATGGTGAAATGAAACTATTTGTAGCACCAAAATCAAATAAAATTTTAACATTGATATGATTTAGCGTACTTGATGACTCCACCACCGTGGATTGATGTTCTGCCTGGCGATTATTAACTCCTGCATAAATATGGTGGCTACCACTTTCTCTTCCCATTGGGGCCTTTCCTTCTCTATGCACAAATCCTGCTTGCAACTCTGGGTAGTCACACTAGTAGTGGGGTCCTCCACATCCCCAACATGTAACTCGAGATGGAACCTGCGCACTACTCTGTGACGATCTCTGAAATTATTTCCTTCCCTTGGAACCCCTACCCCTACTAACTTCTCCATGAGATGGTCCTAGACCTGTCTATAAATTCTAACCTTGTACAATATCTACTACAAACTGATATTCATAAAAGAACATAAAAGATACAATGGCAAATACAAACATTACACGAAGATTTTTCACCTGGAAACCCAAACCGGGAAAACCAGCATATATTATATTCATACCTTGTGTTACATTGTTTACAATACAATATACATATAGGAGCTAGCGACATCTAAAACCCTAACCCAATGACCTGGATTAGTCCAAAACCCTAATTCCTTAACTGGAAATAGAAAAAACCATCGGCAAAAAACCATGTGCCGAAAAACCACCTAATATCATGTGGTCC
>JASDQU010739875.1:31801-66824 GCA_032191745.1 Picea mariana
ACTGAATTCTTCCGGATACTTAGTTGTTATGTCTTTTGGATCACCAGTTGGACCCTTTCCAGGCATAGAAGGCCAAGATCTTTTTTGGTCTACGGGTGTTTTTCGACAGGACCTTTTTGGTCCAGGTCCACCTGTGATTTTCGAGATCACCCCACCTGTGATTTTCGCAAACTCTAGCCCAGAGACAGTACCGTTGACCACCGCCTATCACTTTATTGTCCCTGCCGAAATGGCCCATCTCACAGATACTACGAGTGTTCCACCCGGGTTTACTGCGGTTAGTCTTGCTCCCATAAACACACTGTGAATGCCCAATGTCACTCCGACACTACCACCCGGATACCGTGCATTGAATGCTTCCATTCCTACTCTTGCACAAACTCCATCCGGCTCTCCTGGTGGTCCTTCTTCTTCTGGGCACTCTCTTCCCGGTTTTATTCCAACACTCCCTCAATTTCCTTTTGGAGGACCTTCCTCATCTTCTACTGGCAGTCTTAATCCTAGTGGCGCTATTCCATCATTCACTCCAAATTACTAGTTTCTGGTTGGTGGACAATTTCACCAAGGTGGTATGATTCAACCCCCTCTCAGCTTGCAAATTCCTTTTGGAACGCAAATCCCAATTGGAACACAACCCCCAATTGGAACCTCACCTTCGATGGGAGGACCGACCCCACCTTATGGGAAAAACATACCTCCCTCCTTGGCCCAATATTGGAATCAGTTGATACAACATCCTCCTCAATCGACTGGGGGGCAGCAGTTTCTAGCTGCGTCCGTAATACCCCCTAGTATGGGCCAACCATATCCCAGTTCGTTCAATCCCATTTTGGGGGTGAATTCTCAAAATCAAGCCCCTATTCCAGGGTATACTCTTATGAGCTACTATCCTCTCCAACCGCCACCGAATCTGCCTGGGTCTTCACATTATATGCAGATTTCCTATGGTCCTACTGGTTTGTCGATAGGGCTTCCTCCCCAAAGCCACCAGTACCCGTAGGTGAATCGACGGTTACCCTTTATCGCCACTTTGGATCTTCTGGATTTGTCAAGGATTTTAAATGATCCAATTCCTCACTCTCCCCAATGGCCTACTATACCAGCCAAGCTACCATCGGACATTCCTAAATTCAACGACAAAGTGGGAGAGGAACCAAACAATCACGTTATGAATTTTCACCTATGGTGCTCATCCAACTCGTTGATGGATGACTCTATTCCTTTACGTATTTTTCAACGAACCCTCACAGGTTCTACTGCGAGGTCGTATATCGAATTGCCATGAGGTTTCTTCTCTGACTTCAACACCCTAGCTATGGCTTTCCTTACACATTACCAATTACTTTCCGTTATGACACGGGGACCGAGATTTTGATTTCCTTCAAATGGAACAAAGCCACTCATATATCCGATCACATATATGAGTGGCGAAGGAGACGACATCTCATTAAACTTGAGCTCCCCAATCAGTTGATGGCAGAGTAGTTCACAAAATCATTTGTGAATGACATCAGTCATGACATTGCCATGGGTGGCGTAGTCATGGAAGAGCAGGCTATAAGTCATGCTCAATATCTTGACCTCGTTTAATCACAAACAGGAACCCTTTATGATTTACTACCTGACTTACATCGTCCTTCTACTTCCAGCACTTCAACTACTCCAGCTGCCTCGCATGTAGCTGATGGTGTGATTGGTACTTTCCAAGACCAACCACATTCCGCTTTAAGCAGAAACCCCAAATCTGCTTCTTCTAATGTTCAAAATGCTCTGTCTCCTGCCCCTCCCACTGGCAAGACTTCTGAGGTAAATGCAGTTCAATCTACCCCCAGCCGGTAAAAAGAAATCCAAAAAGGGAAGAGGTAAGAAAAAGGAGGGAAAAAATACTTCTCAAGCAGAGAAAACCAAAACTACCCCTGTTGACGATCGTGATAAGTGCAAACCACGACGGCCTTGTCTTATCTATGGTGATGATCACTACATGAAGGATTTTCCATGATGGGCCGAGGTCACTAAGTTCCTTCAAGGAGCTCCAAAACCACCTGCACCGGCTGTTTTGTCCCAACCCTTCTTGTCTCAACAACAGGCTCAGTTGGTCATTCATGACCGACCCTCATCTTCTACTACATCCTATGTTTTGATGTGTATTGGTGATTCAAAGCAGAGAGACCTTGCACTTACTACTCGAGCCAAAGATTATTCTCCCTCTAAAGAGAAGGTTGATGATCTATCGCCTTCCTTGGTACAACCCTCTCCCATGACTCCACCTACCAATGGTCCACTTCATCTCGAATGATCGAGACTCGACACAGTTCTGCGACCCCCCCCCCCCAAAGGGAGTTGTTCGAAAATTGAATTTCAATGCTCATGCTCGTGCTGCCCAGAACTACAACATTGTTGAAGATATGGCTCAAGCACCTTCTGCTATGTCAGCCCTCAAATTCCTTTAGACTTGTCCCACACAACGGAAGGCACTGTTGAAAGCTATCGGTGGAATCGATCCGACGGATACAAATTTAATAATATTTGACTTGGAATATCACATTCCAAGGTTACCCCCTCAACTCGCATTCCAGATCCAACTGGTTGTCTCTGAGAAAAACATTTTCCAAACTGTTATTGATGAGGGTGCCTCAACATGTGTTATGTCTCTTTCTTGCTGGAAATCCATTGGCTCNGCTCGTGCTGCCCAGAACTACAACATTGTTGAAGATATGGCTCAAGCACCTTCTGCTATGTCAGCCCTCAAATTCCTTTAGACTTGTCCCACACAACGGAAGGCACTGTTGAAAGCTATCGGTGGAATCGATCCGACGGATACAAATTTAATAATCTTTGACTTGGAATATCACATTCCAAGGTTACCCCCTCAACTCGCATTCCAGATCCAACTGGTTGTCTCTGAGAAAAACATTTTCCAAACTGTTATTGATGAGGGTGCCTCAACATGTGTTATGTCTCTTTCTTGCTGGAAATCCATTGGCTCTCCTTCTTTGAATGAATCCCAGAACTCTCTTAAAGCCTTCAACGGCTCCGATTTTAAGCCCTACAGTGTCCTTCCTTCATTGCCCATCACGTTAGAAGGCAAAACGGTCCAAGTCGAAGTGGAAGTCTTTGATGCTCCCCTTGATTATAATCTTCTGCTTGGCCACAGCTGGATCGATTCCATGCGTGCAGTTGTGTCGACCCTTTTTCGTGTGGTACGTTTCCCACATCAAGGTAAGGTTGTTACCGTCGACCAAATAGCCTTCTTTAATTCTGATACACGTACTGGAAACGTACCGTTTATTGCTAAAACCCCATCGAGTTATGAGAACGTCAGTGGAGGCCTTCTAAAAGACTCTTCGTTAAAGGGTACTTTCCCCATTCCACCGCCCGATGTTCCATGCTCGTCTGTTGCTTCCATCAACATGATATCCACCTCACCTCACGAACTTCCTGCATCTCATGACCCCTGGCTAGTACCTGACCCTGGAGATCATCTTCTTTACGGCAACGAAATGTCATTAAGTCCGGTTGAATTTGCCTTTCAGGCCATTCAATCGGCAACACCTTCTACCCCCTCTCTTGGTGAGTTGTCTCCCGATCCTTTTCATGTCATTTTTCCTACAGACGATATGATCATGTATGTCATGGAAGACACCCCTTGGGATGATGGACATCGTCGTTCCATCCCCTTTCTGGAGAAACATACCATTGAGAACTACCAACGGATCTCGACTCCATCGACCGTTGTCGTCATCTCCACCATTCCCGAGTCTGCACACAATGTGTTTTATGAAGGGAACTTAAGCAATATCTCGCCCACTATTCCCCTTGACATATCCATCAAACCTGGGATTGTCGAAAATATCCATATCGGAGCTTCATGTTCTTCTGATGAAATCGTCACCTACACATCCCTTTTCAAAGAGTTTCGTGACATCTTCACCTGGAGCTACGAAGAAATGTTGGGTATCGACCCTAAGATTGTGATACATGAGATAAAGACATACCTCGACGCTAAACCCATCCGGAAACACCTTCGTTCAGTTCACCCACGTAAAGCGGCTGCTATCAAGCTCGAAGTCAAGAAACTTCTTAAAGCCGGCTTTATTTATCCGGTGGCTCTCATAGACTGGGTTTCCAATCTTGTCTCGATTGACAAGAAACAAGGCACCATTCATGTATGCATTGATTATAGGGATATCAACAAAGCTTGTCCCAAAGACAACTTTCCTACCCCCTTCGTCGATCAAATTGTTGACGATTGCACCAGAAGTGAAATCTTCTCTCTCATGGATGGTTTCTCCAGGTATAATCAAATCAACATTGTTCCAGAGGATCAACATAAGACTGCTTTTATTTGTCCTTGGGGTACTTTTGCCTATCGAAAACTTCCTTTTGGTCTCAAGAACGTTGGCGCAACTTTTCAACATGCTATGTCTTATGCTTTCCATGATATCAAGCACATTGTTCAACCATATTTGGATGATTTACCCACTCATTCAATGCGCCGAGTTGATCACCCAACCGACCTCCAAACCATTTTCGTTCGCTGCCGGTTCTATCGTATACGTTTGAATCCTCATAAGTGCATTTTCTGCGTGGAATCCAACCACCTTCTAGGTTTTATCATTTTGCGTCAAGGGATCTGGGTGGATCCTATAAAGGTTGAGGTGATCCTTAATCTCCCTCATCCTTCTACTCTTCACTAGTTACAAAGTTTGCAGAGGAAAGCAAACTTTCTTCATCGTTTTATCCCAAATTATGCCGAGATAACTCATGGATTTATGCGGCTCTTAAAAAAGGGTTCAGAGTTCGTCTGGGATACCATTGCTAACAATGCTTTTGAAGCTTTGAAATTGTCCCTAATGCGTGCTCCTCTTCTTTTGCCCCCCGATTACAGTCGCAATTATTTCCTCTACCTTGCTGCCTCAGATTACACCATTGGTATGGTTCTCATCCAAGAGGATGATGCTAACGATGAACATGTTATCTAATACTTGAGTCAAAGTCTAATGCCTATTGAAATCAAGTATTTACATGTCGAGAAAATGGCCTTGGCTACCGTCCAAGCTATCCAACGCTTTCGGCACTATATCCTCTCGCGCAAGACTACTGTGATTTCTCACTGCAACCCTATGCAACACATTCTTACCCATCAACTGTTAGGGGGAAAATACTCCAAATGGATTGTGATACTCCAGGAGTTTGACTTGGAATTTGAACGTGCCAAGTCCAAGAAGTCCTTAGTGTTTGCTGAGTTGATATGCGACTTTCCCCATTCTGAAATGGAAAATGTAGCAGCTAATTCATTACCTGATGAATCTCTTTTCCTTATTAGCACTGATGATGATCTTTGGTATGGTGATATCATTATATATCTCCAAACCCAGACTTTCTGGCCAACTTTTTCCAGTACTAAACGACATCGAATACGATACCAAGCTTGTCAATACATTATCCTCGGGGATACTCTTTATCGTTGGGGGATTGACTCTATTTTTCGATGTTGTCTAACGCTCGACGAAGCCGAGAAAGCTATGAATGACTACCATTCTGGAGTCTGTGGTGGTCATATGTCTAGGTATGCTACTACCCAGAAGATCTTACAAGCAGGGTATTTTTGGCCTTCATTATTTAACGACTACATAATCACCATTGAAAAATGCCATGCTTGCCAGACCTATAATAACAAGATACGGTCACATCCTTCTCTTCTTCACCGTGTGGTCTCAGTTGGTCCCTTTACGAAATGGGGCATCAATTTCATGACATGTCACCCTCACTCGGCCGGGGGGCATGGTTACATCATTGTAGCCGTCGATTACTTTACGAAATGGGCCGAGGCGATGCCGACATTTGACAACATTGGAAAGACCGCATCATTATTCATTTTTAATCATGTCATAGCTCATTTTGGTGTTCCCCAGGCTATCGTCACTGATCACGATAGCCACTTTAGAAACTTCATGATGTCCGAACTTACTGAAAATTTGGGTCTTCACCATGATAACTCAACGCCCTATTACCCACAAGCCAACAGCCAAGTCGAAGCAATTAACAAAGTTCTCATAACTATGCTCCGATGAATGATAGGGATTCACAAAACAAGTTGGCACACAATGTTGTTTTCGACATTGTGGGCTTACCGGACATCTGTCAAGTCCGCTACTGGGTTTACACCTTTCCGGTTAGTCTATGGTGTGGAAGCCATTCTCCCGATTGAATGCGAGATACCCTCTTTAAAAATAGCTATTGAACTCCTACCTAACACTTCTGCCAAGTAAGAACGTCTATTGTATCTTATGCGATTAGAAGAAACTCGACGCGATGCCACCCTAGTCATAGAAGCTCGAAAAAAGCGTGTCAAGGCCCAATACGAAAAACATGTCAAGCCTCGCGTTTTCTCCAAAGGTGATCTTGTTCTTCTCTATGAACAAGATCGAGATATGTTAGGAGCTAGGAAATTTGAAGCCATGTGGCGAGGTACTTATATCATTCGACGAGTTTTGGAAAAAGGAGCTTATGAGTTAGTAGATTATGATGGTATCCCTTTGAGTGAACCCAGGAATGGGTTGTACTTGAAGAAGTACTATGCATAAAATCATCTGTGCATGAGTACTTGTATTTTTATTGTATCATACTTCCTATGTGTTACTATAGCTTGCTTTTGTCGTTATCTGGTCTCTGCGCTTATGTGACATTGTGTTTGATTTCCAGATGTCGGAGTCTTCGCTACCCTATATTGGCTTCGCTGATGGTGCTAGCCGTAGTACTCAGAACCTTGCTTCCGCTGCATGGGAAATTTATGCCCCTACAAACGAACTTGTCTCCTTACGAGGTGTGTGTCTCGGCAGAGTATAGCACCGTTATTGAATTGTTGATTGATTCTATCTCGCTCAGAATCTGTCATTTGGTTGTGCGACTCGATTCGTAGCTTGTAGTACTACAGTTAAGTAATGTCTATATTATTCGAAGTCCTACTTTGTTATGGGTGTATTTGTGAATTCGCCTCTTGGAACGTTATTTTGATTACATTGAATATCAACATATTCCTAGATGTCTAAATACATTAACAGATGCATTGGCTAACTATGTATTAGACAGAAATTTGAATAATTTATAAATCAATCACATCAATATTCACACAACACATCATAAACCGGTAGAATTCGTCTGTATATATAATGATCAAAAGAGTTTTTTACAAAAAAGTTTTGTCCAAAGACCAAAATGTCAAAATCTGAAGCTCATAGCTTCTACAAAGTGACGTCATGGATGACGTTCACGGTAACATATGACTACCCAAGCAACTCTATGGAGCAGTCGACTCATGGACCCTGACACCCCTACTATATGATGTCGATCGCATCGTGGAACCTCTTCAAGAGGCATGTCTAGAATATCTGTGGTCAAGGCCTCTAGGTTTTGTTCCACTACTTGATAATCCTCGGTATATTGTGGCGTTGGCACTACCTCTCCTCCCTGTTGAATGGGAGAAGTACCAGGAGGTCAGTAAGGTCCAACATCTATGTCATCAAAAATGAATTTTGTATTTAGTCTTTGGACGAACATATAAAAAACATTTGAATATGATTAAAATTCACAAAAACATTTAAAAAGAAAAAAAACGTGTGTACTTCTTACCAAGTTCCCCCCACTGAGCATCCTCTGGCAGTACTAAGTCCAGATCTCCTCGGAAATCCAAACCGGTATAAGCATAATCATCAACCATCAACATCTGTGGTTGAAGCCAGTCAAAGAAGGTATCATCATACTTGATGATCGGCCCGGCTACGTGTCGGGCCATGAGCTGACACCATCTCAGCATCCTTGGATCCCTGGGAGTCAGTAAATTCCACTCAACCTGTAGCCTCAGTAATGGAACCCTCTCAAGGAAGAAGGAAACTAACAAAGATCCATACCTGAATTGCTTCAGGTCACCTCGTCTTCATTTGGTCAACTACCTTTTCATACTACGCAGCACAGCATTTGCCCAGTTGAAAACCCGAGGTTCAGTACACTCTATAGCATACTGGAAGTAACTCTGTAGCACCATGTGAGGAGCAAAGCTCCCCGCCATCTAATCTATGGTGAACAAGATAGTATGGAGGGTCAAATTCCGTACCCCCCAAATAGCTACTTTTCCTTTCTTCCTCTCTGCCTCGGAAACACAGTTTATGCGACAGTACTCACTCATGGGCAGCCCACCACCTCTGTTACCAGTCAGGCTCACATGGTACCCACGCCGTGACAGTCCAGTCAAAAAGTAAATGTCCTCAATATCTAAGGACAGTGTGTGGACCCCCACATGAAATACCTGCTGATCAAGATCCCACATATGCACTAGGTACTCTAATAACCTGACTTGGGCCCTCATGCCCGGGATACGAAAGTACTTCAGAAGGCCACAGCTTCTTAGAGAAGCAATAGTGGGTAGATAATTTCCAGCAATAGCATTTTCTTCTTCATGCTCCCTTTCATGCCATTCAAGAACCATTTTGATGGCCAATTACCTACATAAGAAGCACAAAAAGAAGATTAGCAACTCTATTCATTAATTGGTTCTCTTTCATTGAGTAAATTTTTTAAAAAAAATTGTGCTTTGCGGTTCTTGCAGGTGCCCTTTAGGCACATTGCAAGAACCTCACAGGTTGTTGTGGGCTCACCTGCGAGAATGCCCCATTCTCGCAGGTCCCGTGTAGCCCACCTGCGAGAATGGATGAGCGCAAGTAGGGCTCACAAAACCAACTCAAAAAATGAATTTTAACCAATGAAAATGCAAAATTAAACCATGAAAGAGTAAAGGACAAAGAGCCTACCTCACTGTCATTGACGGCTAAACGAATGGACGCTCGTAACTCCCGCATTCTGACGTCGAACTTTGAGGGTAAAAGAGGGGTTTTTGGGCTCAAATAGTGGAAAAGTGAAAATGATATGGTAAAAAGAGTTTTACTCCTTTTTATTTACTTTTACCATGTTATTTGTTTTTTCTTTAATAATTATTTATTTATTAAACCCTAATCCCTAATGCCCTTTTGAGTGTAACTTTTGCAGGTGTAACGATTTTGATGGTCATGTGCCGGGATGCGGACATAATATTTCTTTTTCCATCACATGTTTTGATTGTTTTTTATGGTTTTTGTATAAAACCTCGAGCGTGGTTTTTGTCTATTCTCGCACTCAAAAATACATGAGAACGTGATTGAGCATACTTTTATCACTTTTTCGGGCTCAACAAGGTTATACGAAAAAGAAACCCCCCTGGAGTCCTCTTTAAGCTCTTTTTAGACTCTTTAAACATGAAAAGATAGCCGAGCGACCTTGCTATTTTCACGCTCGATAAATTATCTGAAGAAAGCATGTGGTGAGCGATAATTTATCTCTTTTTTGGTCTCATCGGACTATTTTATGAAAAAGGAACTGAGAGAGTTCTCTTTTAAGTGTTTTTCTAGACTCTATAATCATGAAAAACCTTCGAGTTTTCTATCTCTGGACTCGTTAAACAAACATTGACAGACCCGTAATGGGACCAAACCACTCCTTCTTAGGGTTCGTTAAACATACTCCGAAGGATAAGCTTATATCAACAAGCATATGTTATCCTCCTCAAGCTTGCATAAAAATAAAGAGGTACTCGCCATAAATGGTGGGGGAAAATTTGGGAAAGGGATATGTTTTCATCTTCGTATTGATTGGTAGTAAGTGTCGCTCTTGAACATGACACCCCCTATTCATCATTTGAAGCTGGTTTGGGAAATCCATTTGTCTCTCATTCAATTTGCTACAAGGTCATTCCCTGTGTCGTCTTTGAGTCAATGCTGCCAAATCATTGGTCGTGTCGTTCATATGTTCAATAGAAGTCCATATGAAACCTCTATTGAGTCGGCCATCTGCAGTTGTCCATTCTCTCCATGTCGACCTTCCATGTGTCTAGTACAAATTACATCATACTCTATTTCACCTTCAAAATCTGTTACTCATTTCATGTCATTGATGGGGGATACATCAAGGCCCTCCTGTGACAAGTTTTGTTCCGTCGAATTCAGCTCATTATCTAGAATCAAGAATTAGAAATTCTTTGGTACCTTGGAGCTTGCATGCCTCAATGGCAGGTTTCCTCACTTTCGATAGTGGGTTTACATCATTGACCCCTGATCGAAAGATTCCATTGGATGTTTGACTTCAACTCATTCATTCACACTCAATGGATTGTACTAGAGTACCTTGTGTTGGGTATGTGTTATATTCTTTGCACGAGTAGTGGTGTCTGAACGTCTGTGCCAGGCACGCAGGGGGGTTAGAGGGGGGGTGCAGGGGGGCGAAGCCCCCCGCGTGGGGGTTTGGGGGCAACGCCCCCAATTTTTTTTTTTTGGGACGACATATTTCCGCCAGGACGACATATTTCCGGGACGACATATTTCCAAGACGACATATTTCCGGGACCCCATGATATTAGGTGGTTTTTCGGCACATGGTTTTTTNGGGGGGTTAGAGGGGGGGTGCAGGGGGGCGAAGCCCCCCGCGTGGGGGTTTGGGGGCAACGCCCCCAAATTTTTTTTTTTGGGACGACATATTTCCGCCAGGACGACATATTTCCGGGACGACATATTTCCAAGACGACATATTTCCGGGACCCCATGATATTAGGTGGTTTTTCGGAACATGGTTTTTTGTCGATGGTTATCTATTTCTGGTTAAGGAATTAGGGTTTTGGACTAATCCAGGTCATTGGGTTAGGGTTTTGGATGCCGCTAGCTCCTATATGTATATTGTATTGTAAAAAATGTAACACAATGTATGAATATAATATATGCTGGTTTTTCTCGGTTTGGGTTTCTAGGTGAAAAATCTTTGTGTAATGTTTGTATTTGCCATTGTATATTTTCTGTTCTTTTCTAAATATCAGTTTACAGTAGATATTGTACAAGGTTAGAATTTACACCTTGGGATTCATTGACATCAATGGTGATTTCCCTCGCACTTGTTAATGGTTTCGTCAATGACCGGTAATCAAGTGGTTTCTTCCATGTTCGACTTCAACACATGTAATCACATGGTTAGATTCGTACTTTCGGCGACGAGATTGAAGACCCTGGATATCATCTCTTTGTCTAGGTTGCGATGGAGAATGTATAATCTGTGACACATAGATCCACTGTGTATGTCTCATGGCTATGTCGTCTCAATTTAAATTTTTTCTCATAGATCCACAGTTTATTCCTGGTGGCTATGCTATATTTTGACGATATGGATCCACAGTGTATGATTGGTGGCCATGACCTATGTCTACAATTGTCATCCATCTATGATCTGAGTATGGGAATGCCTACCTCAAAATTGGTATATATGATATTCTGCAGATGCTTTGTTGTTCACAGGTTTTCGATTAGGTGCGCTCCTGGTTTTCGACACACACATGCAGCTTACAAAGTCTTTCGGCTGTCACCGATTCCAACCTCATACTTTGGTGGGAATTCTGTTACCCATGATTTTGGTCATCATGATGGTGTACTCAGGCTCTTCATAAGAACTTTCTTCTGAGAAAAGTTACTTTCATCTCTTCGCAGAAAACTCACTTTTGAAGAGGGTTCGCAGGCTGCTAATATATTAGAGTGTGAGAATGACCCATTCTCGTAGGCTTCCTTAAGCCAGGGTGTGAACTTCTCGCACTGTGTTGAATAGCTAGGGTGCGAACTCGCCCTAAATCATGGAAAAAGATGAATTCTCGATGGTTCTAGAAGGGAATTTTCTAGAAGAATGGGTTGGCATTCGAATGGTTATCCTTGTACTGGATTCCCTGATATTGTGGGATCATTCTTATCCAAGTAACTATCTCATTCTCTCCTATATATTGAGGGAATTCTCATGGAAAAGGTTAAGCAAGATTCATTGGAGAATTGGTGAAAGAATTGTGTGAAGGACTTAGCTTGAACAAGAGCTTGGAGACTTTAGTTAGTCTATCAAGTGGATTTGATCTTCTTCATGCAAGAATTGAGCAAGTGTGTGTGTTGGAGCCAAGAGCCATCGAAAGGAAGCTTGTGACATCAAGGCTATCAGGTTGTAATCTCTACTTTCAATTAATATGATACAGTGGCATGTCCCTTTCCCATAAAGCTATTCTCACTTTATTGTGTAATTCCTTGATCATACACATAAGTTGACAGCTGAATATATTTTGCTATCTTCACTTTGGTTGGTTTGTGTTGTCTTGGTCTTGAACTCACGAGAGCACCAGAGTGAAGCGGGAGCAACAGAGACCTTAGGAAGCGATACTAAGGTATGTTACTTGTTCCTTCCTACTAGCTAATTCAATGGTCAAAACTTAGGGAAAGAGTCATGTTCTGTCTTGTTTTGTTCTAGATCCAGGTGGATCTAGGGAGCTCTGTTAGTGTCTGCACCTACCGATTAGTCCAATAACACCAGAAGAGGTTTAAGAAGGAACAGAGGCAGAAGGGAAATAAGCCTCCCTTTTTTATAAACACTCCTTGGGGACAGTCATCTTTTAGAGAGCCCAGGAAAGTTGAAGGGAGTGAGCAAATGCCAAGACCACCACCTATGGAGTGTTGGGGCTATAAAGGGAATCATAGGTATAGAGACTGCCCCCACAGAAAATATAAAGCGAGAACTATCCATACTATTCAGCAAGATGAAACAGTGGAGGATATGGGCAGCAGAATGCCAAGGATCTATGCAGCCTTGGACAACAAGCAAGCAAAATTTCAATCGCACATGATTCAAGTGGAAGGTATGATTAACAACCGACCACTCATTATTTTAATTGATTCAAGGGCTAGCCATAGTTATGTAGATCCTAGGGTGGTGGAAAGTTTTCATTTAACAAGAAGCAAACATGAAAAGTCTTGGCTAGTGCAGTTAGCCACATGAACCAAAAGGAAGGTCACTAAATTGGTTAAGTTTTGTTCAGTGGACATGAAAGGATTGAGCACTAAGTCTAAACTGAATATTCTTCCTTTAGGCTCTTATGATTGCTTAATTAGGATGGACTGGTTGGACTAGCACCATGCCCTTCAAGACTTCCGTAACAAGAGGTTTACATGCCTAGATAAAGAGGGAAATTAGGTAATAGTCCAAGGAATTTGCAGAGTCGTGGCTGTTAGAGAAATCTCAGCCATGCAGCTGAAGAAGTGTTACAGGAAAGGATGTCAATTATTTGCAGACCATGTGGGAGAAGCATCCAGATATGCAGTCTCGAAGCTGGAAGAAGATGAGGTACTCAAAGAATTCAAGGACATATTTCAGGAGGTACCTGGCCTACCTCTGAAGAGGGACATCGATTTTTGTATAAATTTGATACCAGGAGTAGCTCCAGTTTCAAAAGCTCCTTATATAATGAGTATGCCAGAGCTGAAAGAGTTGCAATTGCATCTCGAAGAGATACTAAAGAAGGGGTACATTCGCCTCAGCGTGTCACCTTGGGGAGCCACGGTCCTATTCATGAAGAAGAAAGATGGGACGTTGAGACTGTGCGTTGATTTCCAGCAGTTGAATAAGGTAACTGTCAGGAACTAGTATCCTTTGCTAGGGATCGATGATCTTTTTGATCAGTTGAAGGGCACGGAAATATTTTCAAAAATAGATCTCAGATATGGATATCACCAAGTGAGAATAAATGACGAGGACATCAGCAAGACCACCTTTAGAACAAGGTACGGTCATTATGAATTCACAGTGGTGTCGTTTGGACTGACAAATGCACCTGTTGTTTTCATGTGCTTAATGAATGGTGTATTCAGGGACTATTTAGACAAGTTTGTCATAGTCTTCCTGGATGACATCTTGGTGTACTCCAAGTCAGAGGAAGAGCATGAACAACACTTGAGAATGGTTCTGCAAGTGTTGAGAGAACACCATCTATATGCCAAGCTGAGCAAATGTTCATTTTATCAAAGGCAGATCCATTACTTGGGACATATTATTGCAGAAGAGGGGATCGTTGTGGATCCTGAAAAGGTTGAGGCCATCTGAGAATGGTCAGCACCAAGGAATGTGGAAGAAGTTAGGTCTTTTATGGGTCTGGCAGGCTATTACAGAAGGTTTATAGCAGGGTTCTCAAAGTTAGCTCACCCTATTACTTCCTTGTAAAGGAAGGAGAAGAAGTTTCAGTGGACTGAAGAGTGTGAGAGCAGTTTCCAGCAATTGAAGCAGCTGTTAACCAGTGCTCCAATCCTGAAGATTGCAGATCCAAATATGGATTTCATGGTGTGCACAGATGTGTGTAAGGAGGGACTGAGAGGAGTTCTTAGCCAAGAGGGATTTGTAATCTATTATGAATCTTGAAAGCTGAAAGAGCATGAAAGGAATTATGACACTCATGATTTAGAGCTGGCATCAATCGTCCACCCATTGAGGAAATGGAGACATTACCTCATGGGAAGGAGATTCGAATTGAGAACAGAACACAATGGTCTAAAGTATTTATTTGATCAACCAACTTTAAATGCCAGGCAAACCAGATGGCTGGAGTTTCTGTGTGACAATGACTTTGATATCAAGCATATCAAAGGGGAAGAAAATAAGGTGGTTGATTCACTCAACAGAAAAGTGCACGAATTACATGCTACAACCATTGGCATGTACAGGACTGAGATTAAGGATAGAATTTTGGAAGCTGCAAATGATGATTTGTAGTACAAAGGTCTTGTAGCAAAGCTACAATAGCGTGAGAGACCACAGAACCAGGGAAGTTACACCTTGGGAAATGATGGCTTACTTCTATATAAAAATAAAGTGTATGTACCTAATGTATGAGAATTGAAGCTGGAAATTCTAAAAGAAATGCATAACGTGGCTCATGATGGACATCCTGGATATCAGAAGACTGTGGAAGTAGTCAAAAGCCATTACTTTTGGCTGGGTCTGAAGAAAGAAATCACTGAATACATCACTACATGTATGGAGTGAAAGAAAGTTAAGGCTGAGCATAGGCACCCAACAGGGTTGTTGCATCCTTTACCCATTCCTGAGTGGAAATGGGAAGTGGTGACAAAGGATTTTATCACAGGATTTCCCAGAACAAGCAAGCAACATGATTCAATCATGGTGGTGGTGGACAAGCTTACAAAAGATGCCCATTTTATTCCACTGAAAACCACTTAGAAGGCAACATATGTTGTTGATATCTTCTTAAAAGAAGTGGCACGCTTGCATGGAATTCCTAAGACAATTGTGTCTGATAGGGACCCGAAATTCACCTCGAATTTCTGGAAAGGACTATTTAAGGGATTCGGAACGAATCTGAATTTTAGTACAGTGTATCATCTTGATTCTGATGGTCAGACATAAAGGGTGAACAGAGTAATATAAGACATACTGAGAATGTATGTGATGGATAAACCATCAAGGTGGGAAAACTACCTGCATTTGGTAGAATTCGCCTACAATAATGGGTATCATACATCATTGAAGATGAGAACATTCGAATCACTTTATGGAAGAAAGTGCAACACTCCAGTGAGTTGGGGTAATCCAGCAGACAGAGCAGTAATTAGGTAGATAAAACATAATTAAACAGAATCTAAAAGATGCCCAAAACAGGCAGAAAAGTCATGCTGATAAGAACAGAAACCAGAGAGCATTCAAAGTGGGTGACCATGTTTTCTTGAAAGTGAAAACTAACAGGAGTTCCTTGAAGTTGGGAAGTTGTGCCAAGTTGGCAACAAGATTTTGTGGGCCATTTGAAATCCTGGAAAGGATTGGGCCAGTTGCATACATGCTTGCATTACCTGCATCTATGACTGTACATAATGTGTTTCATGTTTCACTGCTTAATAAATATATACCAGATCCTAATCATGTTATCGATTGGAATGTGATTCAGGTGGAACTAGAGGGTGTCTTGCAAGTGCATCCTGTATGCATATTGGACAAGAAAAACAAACAGCTCCGGAATTGAGCTATACAGCTTGTAAAGGTCCAGTGGACCTGGTATGGTCCTAAGGACATGACATGGGAGCATGAAGATGTTATGCAGGCAGAATACCCACATATTTTTGAAAATTTTGAAAAGCTTGCAGATGCAGTGTGAAAGTTGCACTGAGGACAGTGCAAAAATAAGGGAGGGGGATTGTAATGTTCCCAAGGCTGAGCCCCGTTGTAAATCTTGGTTATGAAATGAATTGTAAATATGTTTTATAGGCTGGTGAGCCAAGTTTATATAAGATGGTAGGCTTATGTGATTGTTAGGCCAGAGAGCCTAAGGGTTGAAGGCCAAGAGCCAGATTTTGTACATGTATCAATGCAGAACATTAATAAAATATAAACACTGCCATGTGCAGAATGACCATGATGAATGAGTGATGGGGGACTAAGCTTCCACAGAGTGGGCAAGGGATTAGAGGCTGGAAGGTGGGAAAAGGGGGCTAAGTGTTGAGCCTAGGGACTTAAGTCCTTGGGGAATAATATTTTAATATTATTTCGAAAGACATGTGAATATTATGTTTTTACCCTAAGTTCTTTTGGAATGACATGTGATTTCCAAATGGTGGAAGGAATGCACACTGATGGAAGCATGCAGCTTCACGGGTAACAAGTGTCAACCCAAGCACATGCAGATAAAACTGCTGAGTTGAGCTATGATGGGGGTTCCTCCTCCACTCTACCCGACTGTCTGAACGTGAACGGTCGGACCTCTGCAAGAATACTTGGGTGTATCTTCTGAACTGTACACCTCATCTGACCTGGGAAGAGACCTTGTGCCATTCTGAAACCGTGGGGAAATAGTATTTGTTGATTTCGGGAAATATTCTGTATTGATTTAGGGAAAGTCGAGACGTCCTCTGCCTGAACAGATTGAGCCTGTATGTGGAATCTTTGTCACCAAGCCATAACCAGGAGACCATTCCATCATTGTTGAGCTTGTTGGAAAGACCGTGTCTGTTTTCCCCATTGGATGTTGTGGCCACATAGTGCTGGATTGTGTATGGCTTGTTGGCTGGTTTGTACAACACTCTCTCTAGGTGAGAGAGGTGGTTGAATTGGAAGAACAGGTTGCTTGGCCTATTAGCTACTCTCTCCAGGTGAGAGAGTGCACAGAGGAAGGAGAGAACTACTGGAAGGAACCCTATAGCTGCCACAAAGCTCGGAGACTTTTGGTCCGGTTTGTTGCTGTAACCCAAGGAAAGGGAGGTTAGCAGCTGAAGGACTGTCTAAAGGTGTATACTCCTGGGGTGGAACAGGCATGTGGGGAAGGAGAGTCTGTGGGCAGTGAGCATGAGTGGTTCCTGGGAGAGAATTCCTTCCTTGTGACTGTGTGTTTTCCCTATAACCTCAGCCTAGCCTAGGATTCCCTACTTTGGCGGTGGAGCTTAGTCCCATCACGGGGGTGACCCACTACTGAGCTGACGAGCAGTGTGGTCTAAGGATGGGAGGTTCATGGAAGGCCTACACTTGTTTGGTGGAACTACCATTGTTTCAAAGATAAGTACTAGATGATGCTTTAATTATGTTTTTGTATCCCTCTATATTATAATTATCATGTATTCTACTGTGCATTTGGATTAATTATATTGCCATGGATTATTTATGTTAGTAATAATTCTTATGCTTACTCTGAGCTTAAATGTATTTCTTTGTTAAATGCATGTGGATTATATAATGCCTTTATGAGTTATGTGAAAAGTGGTGTTACAACTTGGTATTAAAGTGAGTAAGCCTTGGCACCGAAAAGGGGTGTTACAGTTTAGTATCAGAGCTAAGTAAATCGTCTGAGTAGTGACATGGCCCGACCTGTTGGTGGCTGGGATGTTACAGTATGGTATTAGAGCTAAGTAAACCGTCTGAGTAGTGACATGGCCCAGCCTATGGGTGGATGGGATGTTACACAGATGGAACAAGAAAGAGCCCTCCCCAAGTTCAACTTCCTTGCGCACTATGCGAAAGTGAGGGACACCCCACTAGTAGATGTCCTACTCTTCCTGAGTTACGCAATCTAATCCAACTCCCTCGAGCAACCACATTGCTCACCACTTCACCAAGCACATCTAGTACTACTACAACATCCTTTAGTATCAAAATTAAATGGTTTTGAACCAAATTCACTTGTGCCATCTTTTTAGAATATGGTCACTACACTCATCATTTCCCAACTCTACCTCATTTTCACTAGACACAAGTTGTAGTACGTCAAACCTTTCAACAAGATCCATCTCTGCCACCACTTTCTATTGCTCATGTCACTAACAATCATTATGTTTCTTTCTTAGTCCTAGAATGGATGATATGCCCTTGAGCTATCTGTGACTCACTTTCTCACTTTACACACTAATGTCCCTTGATTGTTGCCTAACTAGGTTGTCATTTAACCCCTGTACAACCACATCTGATCACCTCACCATTGGTACTGCACTCTCTATATACTTTCAATGTTACCTCCCATGAACCTGAGTCACTTCCCACCCCTCCATGGTTCATATATCGACTATCTATAGATATTCCCCCAAATACTCCCAATTCTCTGGTTCATTTCCCATAAGAAATCCTACCCCCTACCATAGTTTATCACCCACGGTGTCTGAACATTTGGTTTATGTCAAGCGAGCCATTTCTCCCTGTATGTGATATATCTTCTACGTATTCATCACTTTAGGAAAATCACACTTTGACAATTGCCCATGTCACCTCCCTGGAGCCTTTGTATTCTCGCATTTTCCATTGCGATGAAGATATCCTAGAGGAACTCACTACCCCTAATTTCCCATGGAATGCACTCCATCACTGAGTGATTTTTCTCTCATAGGAATCCTTTGACCCCCCTAACCCACCCTCTGTATGTGAAATTGAAGCCAAGGATTTTATTCCTTCAGGGAATATAGACTAGCTCAACAACCCTATCCCTGCCCTAGATGTTTTTGAAGAAGGAAACATGGCCAATATCTCCCCCACCGTTAAAATTGAAATTTGCATCAAATCAGGAATCGTAGAAGAAATCACCATTGACGTCACATGCTCCCCTGAGGAACTCACATCTTACAATTATCTCTTTCAAGAATACCAAGATATTTTCACCTAGTCATATACGAAGATGTCCGCCCTCGATCCTTCTATAGTTGAACATTGCATCAACACATGGCCAGATATCGCCCCAGTTCGTCAAAATAAGTTCCCCCTTCACCCATCCAAATTGGCAGCTATCAAAGTTAAAATTGACAAGTTACGCGCTACTGGGTTCATTTACCCCATCATGTATGCCTCATGGGTTTCCAATCCAATCCCTATTAACAAAAAATAGGGCACTATTCGCATCTGCACCGAATTTCATGATCTAAATCATTCTTGTCCCAAGGACAACTTTCCAACCCCCTTCATCGACCAAATTATCGATGAATATGGCAGACATGAGGATTTTTCCTTCATGGATGGGTTCTCCAGCTACAATCAAATCCAAATCGATCTAGCAAATCAGTATAAAACCACTTTTACTACCGCATGGGGTACCTTTGCTTATCATGTCATGCCTTTTGGACTCAAGAAAGTAGGTGCTACGTTTCAATGGGCCATGAATTATGTTTTCCATGATCTTTCTTGCATCATCCTCTCTTATTTGGATGACCTCACTGCTCGATCCAAGAAGTGAACTCAACATTTAGATGATTTACGCATAATTTTTTTAATGATGCCACCAATACAATATCCACATGAACCCCCTCAAGTGTGTATTTTGTGTCATTGTTGGACACCTTCTTGGGTTCATCGTCTCACAACACAACATCATGGTGGATCCCCTCAAGGTCCAAGCTATCACATAAATTCCATTGCCTAGGTATTTATGCCAACTGTAGAGCCTACAAGGAAAAGCTAACCTTTTACGTCGCTTTGTCCCAGATTACGCCACTCGTGCACATGGTTTCCTTCACTTAATGCATCATGATATCCCATTTCGATGGGATGAACATGCTCAAAACACTTTTGATGATTTGAAAGAATCCCTATCCAATGCCTCTTTGATTAGTCCTCTAGATTATGAACGTAATTACATCCTCTACTTGTCAGCCTTAGCTGTCTCAATAGAAGGAATCCTCGTCCAACTAGGGGATGATGAGTGGGAACAGGTCATTTACTACATCAGTAAAAATATTTCAGGACCACCCCAAAAATACAATCATGATGAGAAACTAGCCCTCACAGTTGTCGTAACGGTCCAAAAGATGTGACACTATATCCTGCTTCGAACTACCAAAGTCGCAGCAGATTCCAACCCCATGCAGTACTTTCTTAGTTGATCAAAAATTATTGGAACATTTTCTCGATGGATCGTTATCCTTCAAGAATACAACCTAGATTTATCAACTCCTGAAAGAAAGAAAGTGCTTGTCATCATCGAACTCGTTATAGATTTTCCCTCAGACGCTAAAGATTCACCCGTCAATATGAATTTTCCCGACAAACACCTCTTCTTCATACCGTCTGATGACCCTTAGTATGGTGACTTTCTCATCTACCTTTGGACATAGAAGTTTGGGTCTCACCTCTCTCGAGCCAATTATCAGTGCATTCACCATCAGGCCCCTTGATACCTCTTAATAGGATACGTCTTATATCGATGTGGGGTCGACATCATTCTTTGTTGATGTCTGACCATCGAGGAAACTAACAGAGTCTTGAACGATTGCCATAGCGATGCTTGTGGTGGCCACCTCTCGGGTATGTCCAGTGCTGAGCAAGATACTTCTCGCCCACGCTGTTTCATGACAACATCCATGCGATAAAGAGATGTGACAAATGCCATCTATATGCCAACAAAGCGTGAGAGCCACCCACTATTCTACATCCAGTTGTCACCGCCGACCCCTTTTGCAAATGGGGCATGGAATTTATGATTTTCAATCATCCATATAGTAATGGACACAAGTACCTCGTCGTGGCAGTGTATGTCTTTACCAAATGGTCTGAATCCATGCCCACTTTCAACAATACCGCTGACACAACAACTTTTGTTTCTTCAACCACGTCATTGCCTGTTTTAGTCCCACTACAGTTAGTATCCAATCACGGTAAACACTTTGAGAATGACATCTTTGTATAACTCTCCTCAAAGTTAGGATTCTCCCATGAGATTTCCTCCCCATACTACCCTTAGTCGAAAGGACAGGTCGAGGTTGTCAACAAAGTCCTCAAAACCATGCTACAATGTACCGTCAACAAACATAAGACCAACTAGCATCATATTTTGTTTTCAACATTATGGGCTTATCTCATGGAAGTCAAAACTGCCACCAGTTTTACATCGTTCCACCTTGTCCATGGGATCGAAGCCACCCTCCCTATCAAGTGAGAAATTCCCATGTTACGCACTGCCATCGATCTATTACCTGACACTGATCCAATGGCGAAGCACTTGCTGACCTTAGATTCGTTGGATGAAGATCGTCAGTCTTCATTAAAGAACAATGAGGCAGCTAAAAAATGGTCCAAAGCCACCTTCTAATGCCATGTCAAACTTCGTTCATTCAACGAAGGAGATCTCATCCTAGCCTACGATATCTCCCATGATACTCTCAGCCATAGGAAATTCGAGTCATTATGGCATGGACCCTACATTGTCCAGCATTTCCTCACTAAAGGCGCATACATATTGGACTCTCCTGAAGGTTATCCTCTCAAAGAACCTGTCAACGGGTTGTACTTATAGAAGTTTTACGCCTGAGCATAGCCATTCTACCTTAGGATTTTTCTTTGTACACATTTGTAGAGTTTTTAGTATTCCCTTTTTCCACCACTCTTCATGTCTGATCTACCATCTGTGTTATTTCCAGATGCATCCTCCATCGACCTACCACATCGGTTATGTTGACGGTGCTAGCCGCTGGACACAGAATCTTGCTTCGTCTACTTGGGCCCTCTATACCCCCTCACATGAACTAATCCACTCCAGCAACATATGTTTGGACTCAACCACCAACAAACAAGTAGAATACGTCATCATCATTAGTCTCCTCACCAAGTCTAGTCACTTCCACATTCGTCACCTTAGCATTTTATTAGATTCCTAGCTTGTCGTCCTGCAGCTCAACAGTGTATACCATGTCCATGATCCTTTCCTCTTTTGCAAATACCTGCAAGTTAGACTCTCATCTCGCAACTTGGATTCAATCACATTTACACATATTCCAAGACAATTTAATCAAATAGTAGATAATATGGCTAAACCAGTGTTAGATTGGCATTTATCACATCAAAACATCATCACATGTACATAAGCATCATACATCGATCATAGCATATAGATTAGATATCATAAATAATAAAAAACATAAACACATCAAGACATAAAATGAGCCAATGATATGTGTCCATATATATATATATATATATATATATATATATATATATATATATATATATATATCCTCCAAATTTTCATAAATTTTAACAATATACAAAATACATCGCTTGTAGGCCAGTGAGTCCCCTCACCCCTATAGGTACAAACTTGGTACCCCCTACCCTATACAAAATGGGTATCAACTACCCTGTACAAAATGGCCTTGCAATCCTATACAAATACAAAACTCGGAACACATAGTGCCCCTAGAGCTCCCCCCCCAAGTCCTCTATAAGTTGGAGGCACCCCACCAGCTGGGGGTCCTCCAGGTCCAAGGGGCATCCGACCCGTCATTGTTTCCCTCGCTACAACTTCTTAGTGAATCAAGGTCCACCACTCCCATGATACACCCACACACTACTCCAGGACCTTCTCATCCTAGATGTGGGCCCACATACCCTCTAACACACCCTGTAGAACCTCCTCGAACCATTGACGAAGGTCCTCCATCTCCCCTCTGACCTCTGCCTATGGCTCACACGCTGGTCTAGCACCAACATCATCTATTCTCCACCTATGGCCTACCCTTGGCTCATGTGCTAGTCCAAAACCAACATCATATCGCCTATGCCTTTGTCCTACCCACGGTGGTTGCACTGGTCCCTGGCAAGCCGACTCCCTGACCATCTCGGCCTCATGGCCTCGGGGCCCCACATCTGCAAACACCAACACCAATGGTAAAGTCAAAATCCATATATATATATAATCATATGTTACGCTATCAAAATTACAAAACATAAATACACAAACATACCTCTCTGATCCCAAACCTCCTGAGGAGGAAACATCCTGTTAGGATCATGTCGGTAGTCCATACCACCATATGGGTACCATAGTATCACATGTGGCATATAATGTCAGAAGCGTGCCATAATGTTCGTGAAGTAATGGAAACCCTCTCCCCCCCATGTCATTCTAGCACATGGGCCCACTGCATCACATGAGTCTCACTCGACCCTGAAGGCGACAAAAAAATCCTAGAGCACAAAAGGGGCACCCTCTCTAAAAACCAGGCCACCAGAATCGACCCAAATGAAAAGACACCAGAGTCAGTGGTCCGACACTGGTGAATCTTCCCCATCATCCTAGAGTGCAACGTAACCCCCAAGGAAAAATGGTCAATATCCAGGACCCTCTCCATGATCCATAGCTGACCTCTTGTGATCTACTGAGTTGCCAAGGATCCATAGATCCTAACTACCATGGAGGTGATGCATTGATTCAATATCTCATCAAGGTTTGGTCCCAAGTAGTGGCGACATGCCAAGTCGACCAATCTCTCATCCCCCGACAACTGGGGCTCAACAAGAAGGGCCATCCCCCAAAATGGGAGCCCCATCAGAAAATACACATCCTCCATAGCTAAGAGTGTTAATTTTTGTCCCTTAACGATGAAACAATGCAGATTAGTGTTCCACATAGATATAATATACTGTAGCAGGAACTCATGCGATCAATATCAATGGACAATTGAAGAACTTGAGCAACCCATAGGCTTCCAAGTGTCTCTGAACACCTGACTGCTCTCTCACTGCCACTCGAAGATGCTCCCAGTATCACTCTCTCCAATGGACTAGCATAATGCTCTCCCATCACAATTTAAGCACCTACAAACACACAAAAACACTTGTTCATCCCTCATCATCCATCAAAAACATAAAAAAATTCAAAATTTCAAACACCCTTAGCATTGCCTCGAGTGCACGGCTTTCACCCATACATGTGCGCACCTGTTCTTTGCATAGTTGCACACTAATGCACAACTGTTCGAGATAGAGTTATGCATCAATGCAAAACTATCACCCTGACAGGTACACACACATGCATACCTGTCCGTTACACAGTTGCGCACTAATGCGCAGCTGTCTGAGACATCGTTGTGCACAGTGTGCATCTGTCAGCTTAATAGGCGCACATCTTATGCGCGCCTATTTTCTCCTTCCCTGTGCCCACATGTGTGGTTGTGTCTAGCAGAGTCACACACTATGCACGAGAAAAGGAATTATACTCATTCATCGACGCGTGGATATTCTTCCTTCTCCCGCACACTGGTGGGCCCCTACCTAAACCTACCCTTGTATGACCATCCGTACACACCCTAACTCAATTCTACTAAATTCAAGATATGCAGGAGGATGGGACCACTAACCTGACTCTCACAACTCCCATATCGATCAACTTGAGCTCCCATAATCTCCAAATCTCCTCCAAATGCTCTCGTCAAATCACTATAGTGACGGGTACAAATGAGGTGGCATTGTGGGCCCACCAACCATATATAATCCATTTTTCCAAACTTCCACACTCAGTTACAAGAGCCTAGAGCCTTTGTATCTCGATCTGTTCTCAGCCATGGGATGATGGTCCCACCAACTACACAGTCACATTCCTCGAAACATCATCTGAACTTGGCCCTAGGGGAGCATGTTTCTCACGTCACGTCCAGGTACGCATGCTTATGTTCAAAATGATCAGATAGCTGGTATATGTTCTTTATCATAAGATATTGTTCACGTCGGGTATTTGGTTTTTATGTGTCCAAGTACTTGGTCATCACAAAAGATGCAACCCCTTCAGGTATATGTTCGACACTCGCATGTAATTGTTCCCTCTGAAACTCAATTGCATCTCTCAGTCACATACTCCGATGTTCACCTTTAGGGTCCTTACATTTGTATTTGCAATACCATCACCTCTGCTACATTTTGGTACTGTCACCTGATAGCACTCTCCCCCACATGAGTTTTTCCATTCATAGTTCCCCTTGGAAACTTGACACTCATGCTAATTTCACCCCCTAGGGATGGGAGTCTCGATAGTCTTATGCAATTCCGAGAATAAGCCACATACTTATTCTCATCATATTGTTTGTTTTCCCAATGGGCTCCCAGGTTATCTCATCTTAGTTCTATTGATTACACCTCAGCAGTATCATTATCCCCCCATCTCATCCACCATCAGTTTTTGCATCTACATATTTCCCTCCATTCATTTACCTCATACAGAAACCCACTCATGGGGCCCCCACCCTCCACCAATTATCTTCGCAACTTGTTCCCTCATAGGCCAAGCCATCTCGCATTGGGGCACCCATTTCTGTATTTGTACACTCATCCCAAATTATTCTTTATTTATTTGGTAATTGTAAAAGGCCTTTGTTTCCAACATTTACTTAGATTTTTGTCATCACCCTTGATGACCTTCTTTTTTAGGAAATTCAACCCATGTCACCCTTAGTTGGGGCATCCACTCTCATTTTTTCATTCCAACATCATTCATGAACCCCGAGTATCCCAAAATCCATGTATCCTAATCTATGAGTTTGTCCATTTTTTCAAGCCTTTGGCATAGTTTAACCCCATATCTAGTCATCCCCCTGACACTAGATACAGTTTTACGGTTGCTGCCAATCATCCTTCAAAATATCCCAACCAAGTGCAGTCTCGAGTCTCACCGCATCTTGACTTCGTTCATGTTTCCTATGAGTACCTGATCTCATCTTAGTGGATTTCACAAAGCCCTTTGTTTCTTTGAGTCACATATCCCTTACTATCGACATCAACACTGTTTCCAGAAGGGAGACAATATCTTAACTCTCATTACCTTTACACCAAGGAGTCTCGGATGCAACAAAGAGAATCATCATTTCTCTTTGATTTCATTGACCCCCATAAAATTCGACTTCAAAAAAATCTCATGTTATGTGGGTTTTACTATGCGACTATTGCAGTTGTTTTATACCAGCCGAAGACCTCTTAATTTGTTAGGCCATCAATTCCTATGAGTCATTGACACTTCTTACAAGCATCCTTGCCTCATTTTCAAAGTATTTTCACCATTTAGAATTTTCATCTTTCGTTATCACCCACCCCAGAGGGCACTGCAGTTATCTACACCAGCATACATCTTTAGTTACCGTCTTACATTTTGGGTTACATTACACGAGCATGAGGCATGCTCGCCTTGTTTATATACATATTTTCTTTTTTTTCCTAGAGAACAGTTTGGATCCCACAGTTTCCCCTCTCCCTTTGACAGATCTCTCTTCCAGTTCCTCTCAGAACTCTTTATTACAATGTCATTCTCAATAGAAGAAACATTGATGTATTTCGGCTATACGTATGCTCCTAAACTCACACATCAAGGGGCATCTATTATCATTGAAATTTCATCTACAACATTACACACAAATGGTTACATAAATACAACAATACCAACAACTATTAGTTCACCTGCAACACCAAAATACATTTCAAAAGGCAAAAACTATACAATTGGACAAAAATTGACATGCACAAATTTACCAAAGAAAGTGTGTGCATAGTGCACAGGCCAACAAAGCCCTTAGAGCACACAATGCGCCAAATGCACGATTGTGTACGAGAAAAGCCACACACTCATGTGCACGACGCATTTAAGGTTCTCTTTGCCCCCCCAATCACTTACAGACTAGTTTCCAACCTGATTTGACCTCCATATCTGAGCAAAATCTGAATGGGGGGTTGGTCAAGGACCAAAGCGTGCCCTAAAAGGCCCCTTGTTCACACTAAGAACCAATTACATTTTCCCTTCACACTAAGAGCCATGTGTGCACTAAGAAACCAAGATCTTCATAGTATTGTTATGTTTCCTCAATTCTCCCTTGAGAATCCTCTTTTCTCCTTGGTGTATTCAATCATCATTGCAATAGGCCATTCCACTCAGCTCTTGAGGAATAGGAATTGATTTTCTTAATCATTTTCCATTTTTCTTCCATTGTAAGAATATATCTCCATTAGGGAACTCAAGATCCCTCCCAAGAAGGAAGAGGGGACCCATAAGTCCTCATTTTTCTCTATGGTGTTTTTCCAACTAAAATAGTTATCCATTGGTGGCATTATCTTGGTCATTGGTTGATTGTTTATGGTTCTAAGTTTATTATGCATTATAATTTTTATTTTCTTAGTTGTTTTAGTTTGTTTATTTGTTTATTACATGTGTTTGGGTTTTTTAACCCACTCACGAACTTATGTCTTGTCTAGAAGGCCCAACTAGACATGCAAGTGTCATTGTTTTTCTCACCCAAGTGACGAAACAGACACAACAACCATCATGCATAGAATAATTATATATATTTTATTAATTAATCAAGCACATATTTATACAATAATTTTTCCTCAAGAGCATAACATTCTTATGAAGAAATCTCTCAACCACACACAGATAAATAGGATCTGATAGTTGGAGAGGATCTCTCATAACTAATTAAATTTAACAAATCCAAACCAATCTGTAAGCATTAATTCTAAGACCCTCCCTTAATGCTTAAATCACTAAAAGCAATAACAAAATCAAATAAACACAGTCTTCGTTAGCACCTCTGTCCACTTCTAAAATCTTGTAGACTTTGATCTTTCTCTTCCATTGATCCAGATGGATGTCAGTGGCCTCCCACCTATTCCAACTAGCTCATTTTGGCAGTTTTTTCCTAGTTTTCAGGTCCCTAACTTCTGGGGTCGTTTTGAGGCCCTAAAAAATGTTTTTAGGGATCCCCATAGTCGAACTATAAACGAATTAAGATTATCAAGGCAACATGTGTAGTCCTCGAATAGACCTTTCCAACGAGCTATCGTGCACATAAAATTGAGATCGTATGAAAAAGTTATGACCCCGGGAAGTTGATGTACTAACTTACCCAAACGGGGACCACATGAATTTTGATGTTTTATCTCCTAGGGTTAGGTTTTTGGATGTCAAGGGTTTTTGACATTCTTTTTTATTGTAAAAATGCCTTCATAGCCTCATTGTAATCATCTTCTTGCGAATGAGCGCAATCATCACATCTCTTCTTAGAGATAAGCCGCCACCATTCTAGCAAGCTTGTTTTCCGCTGCATTTTACAGTTTCAACTTATTTCCTTATTGAATAGAAACCAGTTTTACCATATATCTATTATTTTGTGTTAAGCGTCTTTTGATAATAATCTATATTCATTTTGTTCTTCTCATAAAATATGGATCATCCATTCATTAGATGTACCACTTCATCAATTGAAGATGAAATTGCTTATGGCCATTGATAACCTATTTGTAATGACCAAACTGATAGTCATTCTATTGACATACTTCCATATTTTTAAATACATGGTATGTCGCCTATTCACCAATTATCTAGGAAAACAATATATTCTATATTACTTCCATCTTTCAAAGCACATCGCCTGTCGTTGTAATCGCCAATTTTCTAGAAAAGTAGTATAGATACGAAATGTACCTAGAAATCAATCTTACAAAGTGACGTATTTCACACAAGAATAAAATCACACTGGATCACAACTATCTTGGGTCACCGCAACCTCCAAGAACCATAAGCTCTAAGAGATTGTAGACATGACCAAACTAGTGACAATGTTCTTGTGATAAGGTGGGTCTTCTGCACACACCCGCTTAAGTTAAGTTACCATGTTCTATAATTGGTTCTTCATAATTCATTTCACAACAAAAAAATAACACTAATACACACTGACATGGGGTATGAGCATAGTTATGGGATGCCGATTACTACCTAAAATGCATATCCTACTTTCTTTTACAAATAATTTTACAAAAACTTTTCATTGTCATGAATATAGCATTAGTAATGGGCATACTTTTCAGCATGTCTCTTCCCACATGAAACAAGCCTATTGACACACATTTATATAAAAATCAATTACTAACAAAGTAAAATTTTATATATACTATTGGTGAAGTAGAATCAATTTATCTTATGTACTCTCCCTTTGGTCCTCGAATAAACCTTTCCTTCATGTTTTACAAGAGACATAACATTAGCTCCACTACAAGAGAAATCAATTCTTTAGCATGACAACTCCACTAATTCTCCTTCACACAACAACATTGGCTATGCGCATACAACCACCTTGTATTGGTGAACAGTTCTGGACTAGTCTGATTATTTCCAGCTAAAATAGAGCTCAAAGCCCTTTTGTAAATACCTTCAATCAGAGTGAAGGGAACCTCCATCATTCAACACCTTTGTTTCAAAATCAGGAGCATTATAGCAAAGAGATAATGAGTTTTAGAAAATAGTTATAGCGGTTTGGAATTATGGTATATTGATCTCCTCTAGAATTTGAATTCAACTCAATAACCTATGCACACACTCTTCAAGAGTGTTGGGGCGATTCCACATTATATTACAACAACAAACACCAATGTGTATATAATCTCTCAAAAAAGAAAATGTCATAGGAAATAATCACTCACAAAATAAATCTACTCTCACACATTTATGGGCACTCCCATGAGGGACTTACAGCCAGAGCTCCTAGCTCTAATACCAAAATAAAAAACCATCATGCACACAATAATTCTATATATTTTATTAATTAATCAAGCACATATTCATACAAGAATTTGTCCTCAAGAGCATAACAAACTTATGAGGAAATATTTCAATGGCCTACACATAAATAAGATCTGATAGTTGGACAAGATCTCTCACAACTAACTAGATCTAACAAATGCAAACCAATCTGTAATAATTAATTCTAAGACCCTCCCTTAATGCTTACATCACTAAGAACAATAACAAAATCAAATAAACACATATGGTTTTCATTAGCACCTCTATCCACTTCTAAACTCTCGTGGACTATGCTCTTTCACTTCCATTCATTAGAGCTACCACTTCATCCATTGAAGATAAAATTGCTTATGAACATTAATAACCTATTTGTAATGACGGGACTGATAGTCATTATATTGAAATACTTCTTCTTTTTAAATACATTTTTTGTTGTTGTATTCACCAGTTATCTAGGAAAATAGTCTATTATATATTACTTCCATCTGTCGAAGTACATGGTCTGTAGTTGTAATCGCCAGTTTTATAGGAAAGTAGTATAGATATGAAATGTATTTAGAAATCAATCTTACAAAGTGATGTCTTTCACACAAGCATACAATCACTCTGGATCACAACTATTACTAGTAGTCATTGTTCTTGGTCACCACAACTTCCAAGAACCACAAGTCATAAGAGATTGTAGACATAACCAAATTGGTGACCATGTTCTTGTGGCAAGGTGGGGTTTCTGCACACACCAACTTAAGTTAAGTTACAATGTTCTGTAATTGGTTCTTCATAATTTATTTCACAACAAAAAATAACACCAATACACACTGACATCGAGCACGAGCATAGCTACGAGATGTTCGTTACCACTGAAAATGCATCGCCTACTTTCTTTTACAAAGAAGTTTAGAAAAAAATTTCATCTTCATGAATATAGCATTAGTAATGGGCATATTTTCCATCATATCTCTTCCCACATGCTCCATGCCTATTGACACACATTTATATAAAAACCAATTACTAGCAAAGTAAAGTTTAATATATACAATTGATGAAGTAGAATCAATTTCTCGTTTGTACGGTCCCTTTGCTCCTCGAATAAATCTTTCCTTCATGTTTTACAAGATTCATAAAATCAACTCCATTGGAAGAGCAATCAATGTTTTAGAGTGGAAACTCCACTAATTCTCCTCCATGCATATTCTCCTTCACGAAGTAATTTGGGCTATCCACATACAATCACCTTGTATTGGTGAACAATTCCATCTCTGGACCGGTTTGATTATTTCCCGCTAGTTTTTTTAGCTAAAATAGAGCTCAAATACTTTTTGTAAATATAATCGATCAGAGTGCATGGAACCTCCATTAGTAAACACCTTTGTTTCAAAATAAGCAACAATATAGAAAAGCGATAACGAGTTTTAGAAAATGGTTACAGTGGCGTGGATTTCTGGTACATTGATCTCCTCTAGGATCCATATTTAACTCAATCACCTGCTGACACAATCTTCAAGAGTGTTGGAGCGATTCCACACTATATTAAAAAAAAAAAACACCATTGTGAATGCAATATCACACAAAAGAAAACATCATAGGAAATAATCACTCACAAAATAAATCTACTTTCACACATTTCTAGGAAATCCTATGAGGGACTTACACCCATAGATCCTAGCCGTGATACAAAATTAGCAAACCATAATGCACACAATAATTTTATATATTTTGTTAATTAATCAATCACATATTTATACAAGAATTTTTCCTCAATACCATCACAGAATCATGAGGAAATCTATAAACCACACACACATAAATAGGATCGGATAGTTGGAGAATATCTCTCACAACTAACTAAATCTAACAAATCCAAACCAATATGTAAGCATTAATTCTAAGACCCTCCCTTAATGCTTAAATCACTAAGGACAATAATGAAATCAAATAAACACATATGGTATTCATTAGCGCCTCCATCCACTTCTAAATTCTCATATACTATGCACTTTCTCTTCCATTCATTAGAGCTACCACTTTATCCATTGAAGATAAAATTGCTTATGACCATCAATAACTTATTTGTAATGACCGGATTGATAACGATTCTATTGAAATACTTCCATATTTTTAAACACATGGTCTAGATGTCATTGTATTCACTAGTTATCTAGGAAAATAGTTTATTCTAGATTACTTGCATCTGTCGAAGCACACAATCTGTCATTGTAATTGTCAGTTTTCTAAGAAATTAGTATAGATATGAAATGTACCCAAAAATCAATCTTACAAAGTGACGTATTTCACACAAGCATACAATCACTCTGGATCACAACTATAACTAGTAGTCGTTGTTCTTGGGTCACAACAACCTCCAAGAACCACAAGTCGTAAGAGACTGTAGACTAACCAAACTAGTGACCATGCTCTTGTGAAAATGTGGGACTCCTGCACACACAACTTAAGTTAAGCTACCATGTTCTATAATTGGTTCTTCATAATTCATTTCACAACAAAAAATAACATTAATACAAACTCACATCGGGCACGAGCATAGTTACGGGATGTCGATTACCACCAAAAATGCATCTCCTACTTTCTTTTACAAAAAATATTACAAAAACTTTTAATATTCATGAATATAGCATAAGTAATGGGCATATTTTCCAGCATGCCTCTTCCCACATGCTCCATGCCTATTGACAAGCATTTATATAAAAATCAATTCTAACAAAGTGAAATTTTATATATACGATTGGTGAAGTAGATTCAAATTCTCATCCGTACTCTTCCTTTGCTCCTCGAATAAACCTTTCCTTCATGTTTTACAAGAGTCATAGAATTATCTCCAAAGAAAGAGAAATCAATGTTTTAGTGTGGAAACGCCACTAATTCTCCTCCACACATATTGTCCTTCATGAAACAATATGGGCTATGCGCATACAATCACCTTGTATTGGTAAACAGTTCCAGCTCTAGACTAGTCTGATTATTTCCCGCTTGTTCTTTTCAGCTCAAATAGAGCTCAAATCCCTTTTGTAAATATCATCGATCGAAGTGCAGTGAACCTCCTTCAGTCAACACCTTCGTTTCAAAATCAACTACAATGTAGCATAGTGATAGCGAGTTTTAGAGAATGGTTATAGTGGTGTGGATTTCTGGTACATTGATCTCCTCCAAGATCTGGATTCAACTCAATCACATGCTCACACAATCTTCAAGATTTTTGGGGTGATTCCACACTACTTTAATTTTAATGACTTCATTATTTTAATTTTAAAGGAGATCCATGTGATTCTTTCATTTTTTTGCATATCTAAATAAATAAATAGAAAGTGTTTTGGGTACATCTAGGTAAAAGAAGCTTTTTTGGGGGGCTTTCTTCATACAAATCTATAGTCCAAAACCGTGCTTTTTGTTTAGAAGATTAAAAGAAAACAAGGCTTTAAGCAACAGGCTTTCTTCATACAAGTCTATAGTCCAAAACCGTGCTTTTTGTTTAGAAGATTAAAAGAAAACAAGGCTCCAAGAAACAACCTTGCACAACCACAGATCTTGTTTCTCACACGGAAAAATTATGAAGTTTTGACAATCAAGATGAAGACATTATTACGTTCTTAGGTTTTTTGGGATCTTCTAGTTCATGAATATATAGAACCATTTGATCGCACAACCTAGTTATCCTTGACCAATGCTCAAAAGGATTGGCTCAAAGATCGCCGAAAGAAGGAAGTGAAAGCATTGTATCTCATTGAAAATGGTTTAGATGAAAGTATATTTCCCAAGATATCAACAGTAAGATTCGCAAAAGTAGCATGGGATATCTTAGAGACCAACTATCAGGGAATTACCAAGGTAAAGAAAGTCAATTTGCATACATTACAAATGAATTTTAAGAATACGGAAATGAAGGATTCAAATTCAATAACATGATCCAAGTCATGGACACAGTAAATAGTTAAAGATGAATGGTGAAGAAATTTGAGAGAGTGGTAAAGAAGGTTCTTAGAATCTCACCTAAGAAGTTTGATGTAGTGGTTATAACCATTAAAGAGTTTAAGGAATTGACACAACTATCAGTGGATAGTTGTTGGGATCCTTGTCATCCCATCAATCAAGGATGAACAAGTATGGTTATTCCTTGGAAAATGCATTTAGATGTTTCGATGTCAAGATGGAAAGGAGGATTAAATTCAAGAGGCATGGGTACGAGCAATATAAGCAACAACCAAAGAGATAGTTTAGAACAAGAAGGAGACCAGATCTAAATCCTTGTAGCCTAAGGGGGAGTAGAAGTTCATAGCCAAACAAGAGGTGTGACAAGTCTAAAGTTAACTACTTTTACTGTAACAAGTTGGGTCACTATGCACATGAATGTAGGAAGAAGAAGGTTGATCTTAGCAGACATGATGCAAACTATTATAATACCTATGAGAACTATGAATATTCATTATTCCTTATTTGTAATGTTTCTTGAGAGACATTTAATGATATATGGTTGCTAGATAGTGGATGTAACAATCATATGACAGAAGACAAAATCTTAATCACAGATATCGACGATTAAGTGAGGACTAAAGTTAAGTTGGGGTCGACAATATTCTAAAATGGGTGCTAAGTGGACTATTCAAATCATGAGAATTATTGGTTAGTTGCGACTAATACTCATGGATACAGGTCATAGATTATTGACTTACTCTAAGCAGTTAATCGCGAAAATGATATCTAATATGTTGCACTGCAGAAACCCCTCTATGATTAAATATTCTCAAAGTCATTGGAAAAGGAACGGTCAACATCTAGACCAAACAAGGTTAGAAATGACACATACCAGAGGTGTATTATGCCCTAGGTTTGAAACATAATCTTATTAGTGTTGGCCAACTTAATCAAAAAACTTATGATGTAAGGGATTATTCAAGGTATTTTTACAATGAATTTGAATATGGTGTAAGAAGATGAAACTTAGGAAATTGAATTAGCTTTCTTAATATACAACTTTTATTCATAGAATTTGTGAATAACTATGTCAAATTTTATTTTTCCAACAAAATATAAGGTATATGTTTTTGTTCATGTAGGTGTTGAGTACCTTAACAATGAAATTTCCTTCCAAAAACGTGTATGCTTGTAGAGAACCTGTTTTTTAGTGAGGTGTATTTTTTGGAAATTTATAATATTAATTTTATACTTTTTAAAAATGATCAAAGTCAATATATCCTTGAAATTACAAGGCTTAGCTAAGTGGGTCTTAACATGATCAATTTTTTTTTTTTTTTTAAATTGTAGATATCTGTCTCCTCTAGTGTCCCATATAACTCATTTGAGAAATCGTTAAGCCTACAAAAAGTTATAGCATAA
>JASDQU010739875.1:66885-79430 GCA_032191745.1 Picea mariana
TATATATATATATATATATATATATATATATATATATATATATATATATATATGGAATATGCATAGCTTATTCTATCTGTGTCACTGATTTCTTAAACAAAATTTTTTAGTCTATAAAAAAAAATAACTTCAAAAATATAGATAGATATTACAAAAATAGCACCACTCTTAAACTATAAAAACTCATACACTTAAGCTATTTGTTATTTATCATTCTCCCTCCCTCCTTCACTGTTTTCCATAAATAAAAGTTATATCTTCTTAAAATTAATTCAATTTCCCGTGTTTTATCTTTTTACACGGTGTTCTAATCTTTTTCCATAGATTTCTATGGAAACTAAGTAAGGAAACAATAACCTGCACAAACTCATTATTCACTTAATTTTCATCATACTTCAGCTTTATTTTCACCTTTATTATGGTTTTGAAAACCATTTATTTAATCTTATTCTAATTGAATTCTCTCCCTTCCATAATCTCTTTATATATATATATATATATATATATATATATATATATATATATATACACCCCTGATAACTAATTGAAGACCGCATAGTTCTGTACGCTTGATGACGTACAAGGCCGAGAAATCTACTGCGGTATCACCACGATAGGATCCAATCCAAAGTCTTGGACCATAATAAGATTTAAGGACGAGTCTGCCATTAAAGTCTGGGCTATCACAGGATTTAAGTCTGATTGCTCAGTTCTTTCAGTCATGTCTATCACTGATTCTAAATCGGACTGCTCACTTCTCTCAAAGTTCATGAATAGGAGACGCAATAACCTAGTATGCCAGGAGTCATGCCTTTAATAAAGACTATCCATAGGTTGTGTTGGACACATGCGGAGTGAATCGGGAAGGAGGCTGAGGGTTGAGGCGTGACGGGACGTTTGTGGGAGGATGCCAAGGAAAATAAAAAGGTGGAAGGAATGACTAGACAAGAACTAGGGTTCTAGCCGGCTTCATAAATCCAAGGCTCTACTTAGACGTGAACTAGGATTCTAGTCACAGAAATCCAAGGCTCTACTTAGACGTGTCGGCTTCATAGCGGAGAGGAAGGATGCATCGATGCCGAGCCTATGGATGTTGGATCTAGGCCGATACGTTTATTCTATTCTCTTCAGTGTCAAAAGCAACTTTTCCATCCTTTGTGGCTGATGTGAGAGCAGTGACGGATCCTTCTCTGCTGGAAAACTCAGATAAGATAGATGGCCGGGATTAAGCCGACATGGAGTTGACTCCAGCCACCCAAATCCCTACAAACTAGTTAGAGCCTAGAGGCGCCGGCCCCTGAATATTTCAAATCAAATCAGACGATAGATCATATCCGACTGTGTCGGGGAAGTAAGTTAATGCGTGGACGTATTCGTGGAGAGGTTCCAGTTTTTTTCGGCCATTTTAGGTTTTCGGCCGGGCAAGGTTTTGTTTTTGGTTTTGGTTTGTTATTTTTTTTCGAATTCTGACGAAGATGAAATCCTAACATTGGCGTCCATCGAAGATGATCTTGTGCTCTCTCTTCGTTGTCCTAATATATATGTTTTTCCATCCATGGAACCTACTCAGTGTTATTTCATTTTCTTGATTTGGAGTTATGATAACGTCTGCCTGTCTCACAATAAAATATTTTCCAATAAAGTCTATAGAGGTATACATACCCTATCCCCTCTAGATTTGAACTTGTGACTTTTTAAGAGGAAACACATGTTCTTAACCATTAGGCCCACTCAGGTTGTTAATATTATTATATTAATATACTGTATAAATTAAAGTATTAATTTACATAAATGTATAATATAAAGTATTAATTAAGTAATACATTTATACAATATTAATTACTACATTGTTAAAGTAATAATAAAAAAATTATTTGATACCTTTAATACATTAAATGAATTAATAAATACATTATTAAAATATTAATAAATTAATGTATAATGTAACATATTTAATTATTAATAAATTAATAATGCATTAATAAATACATTCTTAAAGTATTAGTACCTTAATAAATACATTATTTAAGTAGTAATATATTAGTAATATATTGTTTAAGTATTAATACAATAATACCTTAATTGAAAATGACTATGGTTGAGTATGGTTGACCATGACCATGGTTTACTTTGGTAGACCTTGGTTGACATTGAGAAGGAAAGGTTGGCTATGGTTGACCATGGTTTTCCTTCATCATGGTTGAGTTAGGTTGACCATGACCATGGTTGACTCTAGTTGATCACAGTTTATTATGGTTGAACATGCCCATGGCTGACCTTCATTGACCATGTGGATCTCATTATGGTGGGTCATGTTGATTATGTTCACCGTAGTTTTCTATGGCACTAGTGCATTACAATGTTGATCATATTTTGTTCATCAAATTGCGACATCATGGTTTGTTTGTTCATCAAATTGTGACATCATATTTTGTTCATAAGTTTACTATGTTTGATACATTGCGATGTTTTGAAGTGTTTGTCAGATTGCGACGTCACAATATGTGCATCACATTACAATGTGAGGAAATGTTTTCCATATTGCGATGACAAGGTGATGTGGGACACATTGCAACATGTATTTATGTTTGTCACATTGGTTTGTGTACATCAAACCGCGACAAAAGGTTGTGTTTGTCTCATTGTGACATTTGGAAATGTCTATCACATTGCATCTATCCCATTACAATGCCAATTTATAATCATTTGATTGTGATGTTCGTAATTGTTCATCACATTGTGATGTCTCTATATGTTCGTCACAATGTGACGTCCATATATGTTCATTGCATTGTGGTTTTATTATGTTTGGTAGATTGCATTGTTACTATGCTTGACACATTACAATGTTTGGAAATGTTTGTCACATTCGGGTGTCTGTATAGGTTCGTCACATTGTGATGCTACTATGCATGGTAAATGGAAACATTACTATGTTCGACATATTACGACGTATGGAAATGTTTGTCACATTGTAGCGTCCATATATGTTCGTCACATTATGAAAATCCGATGTTTGGTAGATTGCAAGTTTACTATGTTCGACACATTGCGATGTTTGGAAGTGTTTGTCACATTGCGATGTCACAATATGTGCATCACATTGCAACATGAGGAAATCTTTTCATATTGCGATGGTAGGGTGATGTGGGACACATTGCGACATATATTTATGTTCATCACATGGTGACATGTATTTATTTTTGTTACATTGCGACGAGACCATCCACATTCCGATGACATGCCTATTTTCGTCAGATTGCAACGTTACTATGTTTTGTAGAATGTAATGTTACTATGTTCATAACATTGCGACGTTACTATGTTCGTCATATTGCAACATTATATTTTCATCACATCGCAATGTAATGTGTTCGTAACAATTCTACTTTACTATGTTTGGTAGATTTCAACATTACTATGTTCAACACATTACGACATTTGAAAATGGTTGTCACATTGCGACGTTGGAATAAATGCATCACAATGCAACGTCAAGAAATTTTCATCACATTGAGACAATAAGATGACGTGCGATACAATGTGATGACATGCCTATCCACATCCATATATGTTCGACACATTGCAACGTTTGGAAATTTTTGTCACAATATGATGTATGTATATCTTCGTCACATTGCGACGATTGGAAGTGTTTGTCACGTTGTGACGTCAATAAGAACAAAAAGAATTTGAACATCAAATTTCAGATTGAACATCAGAGGTATGTTTGTACATCACATTGCATTATTGGGTTTTGTAAGTGAAATTGCGACGTCGAGCTATGTATATCAAATTGGGACATTGGCATATGTTCGTTAGATTGTAACCTCGAGATCTGTTTGTTCCATTATGGCATAGGGTTATGGTCATGGACATTGGGTTATGTTCATTGACATGAAGTAATGTTCAACACATTGTGACATTGAGTTATGTGTGTCACATTGTGACGCTGGGTTATGGTCATGGATGTTGACTTATGTTCAACACATTGTGACATAAAGAAATGTTCGTTACACTGCGACGTCGAGTTATCTTCGTCAAATTGCATCGTAGGGGTATGGACGTGACATTGCGACATTGGGTTATGAATGCGACATCGTGATGTAGGGATATGGACGTCAGACTGCTATGAAGGGTTTTGAATGTGAGGTTGCAATTTTGGGGTATTTTTGTGAGATTATGGCCATCACATTGTGACATTGGGTTTTATTTTTTTACAATATGACGTTGGGTTATGTTCGTCGCATTTAGACGTTGGGATATGTTTGTCACAATTATATGTAGGGTTATGTTCATTTCATTCTGTCATTAAGCTATGTTTCTCACATTATGACATCACTTTTCAATGTAGGGTTTTGTATGTCACATTATATTGTTAGGCTTTTTATGTTAAATTTCAATGTGGAGGTATTTATGTCAAATTACGACATTAGGGCATGTACATCAAATTGCAACGTTGGGTTATAGTCATCAGATTGTGACATCGAGACATGTTTGTTAGATTGCGACATAGAGCTATGTTGGATTCCATCACAATGTGATGTCGGTGAAATGTTATGTTCGATTGCAATTTCAGGATATGTTCCTCAGATTTCGATGTTAGGATATGTTCATCACATTACAACATTGGGTTATCTTCCTCACATCACATTGTGATATTGGGTTATGTTTCTCACATTGTGACTCTAGGCTATGTTGACACATTGTAAAAAGAGAGTTTTGGCAAGTTTTTTGAAAACAGTTATAGTGAAGTGTTTCCTTTGTCAAAAAGAGAAATTTTAAATTAACTATTGCATGAAAGGAAACATCCCTAAGCTGTGATGTAAATCAAAAATTTATCATATATTATTGGACCATACGTAAATTGAAACTTTATCATAGTTGATTGGATTGAAGGTACTCAAAAAATTATTCTATAAGTCTATATATTATTTAGTAGGAGTCACTTAAGTTACACCTATTATTAATATTTCAAATTTCAAATTTAATTATTCTCTCACAATTATACTATTTTAATCATTAAATTAAATTCACTAAACTTTATTAAATATGATAATTTATTAAACTCTATTAATACACCCACATTATAAATGTATCATAAACTTTAACATATTAATGTATGAAATGATATGAAAGCTTGTCATAAAATTTAATATATTAATGTATTGCTAACCTACCACAAACCTTATATGAAAGTTTGTTATCCAAGTTGTTTAAAAGTGATAATGGATCTCGAATCTATTATTTTAATTTTAATTTGTTTGGTTGAAAATATATTTTAGTTTGTTTGGATGAAAATACATGAAGGCAATTTGTAATTATTGTTATTTTAGTTTGTTTGGATGAAAATCTATGAAGCTAATTTGTAACTATTGTTGTTTTAGTTTGTAGATAAGAATCTAATATTTATTCTAATTTGTTTAAGGTGAAAATTTATTTAAGCTAAATTTAATTGATTTTATTTATATATTAAAAATTTATAACTAAAATGTTTAAATTATTTTATTTCAAATATTTTAAAATTTAATAAAAAATATTAATTTTAAATTTAACTATACTCTCAAAATTATATTTTTAAATTAAATTTATTAACTTTAAATATTATAAACTTTAATTTTATCTTTAAGTTTATTAACTAAATAAATATTAATATTATAGTTTAAATATATTTGATAGTTTAAATATATTTTCAAATATATGGAACTCAACCATATTAAGTTTGCATGAATTTGAATTATTTATAATAAATTTAGGTTTATTTCAATTAAAAAATAATTACTTGAAATTTAAGGACATTTGAAAGATAAATAAGATAATGCATTAGCTAAAGACATTTCAACTATATTTTTTTGAATTAGTAAACACACTTTAACTATATTTTTTTTGCCCAAGGATAATTGTATTGGTGATTATAACACATTTTATTTTAAAAAGGGAGTTTTATAGCACCTATAATGCAATTTTTGGAATTGAAATTGTTTTTACATTTCACATGGATTCTATTAGCACTTATAATACAATTTTTGGTCCTCTAATTGTTTGTAAACCTTATTCTACAGAATTTTATACCGTGAAAGAAAAATATGATGCCACAATGTTATTATTGCTTGATCAATTAAATGAAGAATATGTACTGACAAAACCTCTCCTCTTACCACTGTGGCTATGAGAATAATTTTATACACAATTTGTTGAGATGCATTTTATTTTAATATTTTCCAAATTCATACAACATAATCAATACCTTAAAAATAATACAAAAATTTCTTTCCGAGAGAGGCGTCCATTCTCCAATCGAGCATAAATTCATGTATTCTCCAATCGAGCATAAATTCATGTATTCTCCAATCGAGCATAAATCCATGCTTTTCTAGTAACTTTAGAGGACTTTCATATCCATTATAATTCCTGTAATGATTAAAGAGGAGTGGATGTTTTCTTTTAAAAAGAGAATTAAATTTGCATGAAGGAAAGGTAGGGAAGCAAGCCACACTTTTCAACCTTTGCCTCGCTTGATACGATTAGTGAATGCTATGCTATGTTTATGTTTATTGATATGAAGGAAAAGTTTCAAACCTATTACAAACATACCCTTGCGAATGAGTACGAGTGTACAAGAAACATCAAAATATATACGGTTGACCTAGAATGTGTGGTTTGGATCTGTTTTTATTCAAAAGGAACTAAATTTTTGGGAAGAGTTTCATTCTTTATTAAACCTCCAGTGCAACATCCAGGTGGAGTTGGAACATTGTCACCGCAATGAGATTTGGGAGGACACACTCGTGCTGCCACTAGTTCGGCGGAAGACAGTGGCGGTGGTGGTGGAAGAGTTGGAGAATGTGGCTTGGGATGCAGTCTAGTACGAGCAGCGACCACAATTGTTGGGATTTCACTGAGAAACAATGTTCGTGGTTGGACTTGTTTTTATTACACATCGTAATATGCACAATAAAAACCCAAAAAAACTGAACAAACAAAATTAGTAATCCAGTGACCGATCACCAAATCAATGCAGTGAACAAACGAAAATATCTCTTCAGACACACATGCAAGATTTCATCCAGATGCAACTCCCCTACCATTAGTTTGACTCCAGATGAAAGGTTTTTTCTTAGATTGCAACTGAATTAATTTGACTGTGAAATCCATTATATAAAGGAATTGACTTGCATCTCAGTCTTCACTTGCATCTCAGTCTTGAATGTATATGTATACATCTGCTTCCATGCTGGGCTATCTATGTCAATATGGAAAGCAGTTTGTCAATTGTTAAGGTTGAGTGATACACACATATCCCTTATCGCTAATGAGAACGCTGCCATTGAGCTGTGTAGCTTGTCACTCTGAATGCTACAATGATCTCATTAGGTTTAATTGAAAAATGCACAATAACCATTAACAATACTCTGAATAAATAATAATATGAATGCATATCGACCCGAATACAAATAATCCAAATGCATACCGATATGCTAAATATAATGTAACCTCAACATGCTGACTGTACACTGCCAGTTGTCCTAGCCAGCTGTACTTTCTATTATTGATTTTCTTGAGCCTATTTAGCTCATCTATCTCCCATTGCATTGTACCTTCTTCAGACTTACTTCTTCATGTACTCATTTTGTACTATTCTTCATGTATTCTAATATATTGTTTTATGTTCTATTCTTTCTCTCTGCATTTCTTGATTCACAATTTATCATGGTATCAGAGAAACAATGGTAAGCCTCTTCACACAGTCTAGAGAGAAACACGATCCTCATAGCGCAGAGCTTCACGGATCTTGAGAAGCATTTGACACAGACTTTTCACAAGGCTTGGAGAGCTGTCTGTCATACTCTTGAAAGATCCTCGCAGGAAACTTCCACGAGGAAGTTGTCTGTGACACTCTCTAAAGATTGTCGTAAGAAGCTCACACGAGGTCGCAGAGCGTACTACGCTCGAAAGTTTCAAGGAGCAGAAACACGAGAAGGATGAAGAGAGTACAGAAGAAGAAACTTTAAAGATTCTTATACAATTTTCAAGAATCATTAAAGAATTCATGAAGAAGAGCTTAAGAAGGCAAAAACGTTGAAGATTTCACAGACATTTGTTCAAGTTTGTGGAAGATTGTTAAAGAAAGAAGAAGCATTTAAAAGAATTGCAGGAATTCTTCAAATCTGCCAAAGATTGTAGTAGAGGATAGAGAACTCATGAAATTCTTTCAAATCTTTGAAAGATTCACGAATCTTTCTTCCACAGGAGAAAAGAACGCATCACATGTGCAAAGAACAGCCATTAAGGCTGTAAGATTTGTCCTACGAATAGATCTGTGATGGAAATCCAATTCAGAAGGGACGAAGAGAGCGCGAAAAAGACGAAATAATTTCAGCCGTCAGATCTTGCGTAAAGGACCGACAGCAGTTGGATCAGTGAGAAAGTGCACGAGGTTTAGTCCTCTGGAGTGCACAGGAGAAATTTTGACTTGTGAAGTCACGAAATCCCGACATCATCTGGACCGTCCATCAAGAGACACGTGGCGAGATCTCGACATTTCGCTGACTCGCAAGGTGTAAAGGTCGTAAGACTGCCATGAGAATTCGCAAATCATGAAATCACGAGTCATTCTGAGCCATTGGATTGAGATAGATCGTCAGTCGTCGATCTGATTTGATCACAAAATCGAGGATCGAGAGTTGGACGAGCGAAGGAGACTTCTCTCCAAAACCCCGATACACAAAATCGTGACATCACAAATCATGAAATCCCGAAAAGACTATGAGTCGTCCATCTCAGAGGACAGGTGGCAGCAGAACGAATCCATCACTCCATCGGCATTTCGGAGTTCGGGATATCGGAGGTCTTGTTGATGAAAGACACTCCATGGCGAAAGTTGCGAAATCACGATTCATGAAATAGCGATAAGGTCACATCCATCCATTTGTTTGGACACATGGCGAACATCAAGGAAATCGTCGGCATTTCGACAACCGAGGTTTTTAGTTGACAGAGAATTTGGAGTTGAAAGTCGCGAAATCGCGAAACGACGAGGACCGTCCATCTTTTGGGGATGCGGGCGTAAATTCGAGGGCTCGTGAAAAGTCCTGAAAGGGGAGAGTCCATCGGCACATCAAGATTCGGTAAATCGCGAAACCTGAGGTCAAGGGATCGGGTTTCTTTATGGTGAAAACCCCGTAAATGATCGGAGTCGTCCACTTTGAGGAGACATGTGGGCGAGATCAGGAGAGTCAATCGGCACACCGGGGTTCGGCGTTTCGTAGATCCTGGAGACGAGACGTCCGGAACAAATCAAATCACGAAATCGCGAGGAGAAATCAAGACCGTCCAATATAGGAGGACGTGTGGCAGAGATCAAAGAAATTGGGAAATTTCCTGAAAGGAAAGGTCATCCATCGTGAAATCAAGAACCGGGAAATCAGGGATTCCGTGGACAAGGGGTCCAATACATTTCGACCTTCGAAACCCCGAATCTTGATAAGAGGTTTGACTGCGGTCTTATGAGTTCTGGTCATAAGATCTGGGCCATCAGATCACAGGAATATCTCGACCGTTGAATTTTCCAAAGGCAAATCTCAACATTTTGGCAATTTGAAAGACAAAGAACCGGAAAATCCCGTAGCGCTTTAACATCAAGGCACATGGTCACATTGCACGGTGACTAAGGCCAAACTCAAAGCCGTTAATCCCTCTTCGACACTTCGGCAATAAAAAATTGGAGCATTTAGAGGACTCGTTTAACGAAGTCCCGAGAACAAAACAGGTAAATACGAAATTTCCCTCTATTTTTTTTTCTGAGATTTTTTTTTTCAAAAAATATGTCGTCTAGCAACTTAGGACCAACTCAGGGTCTGATTCTTCTTGGAAAGAACTATGAGTTCTGATCTCTTCAGATGAGATCCTTCTTGCAAGCACAAGAGTGCTGGGATCCAGTGGATCATGGATATGTGGAACCAGATTTCTGCAGACCCGTCTGCCATGACAAATCAGCAGAAAATTGCTCAGGAAACACTAAGGAACAAAGAAAATAAAGATAAATTCTGGATTCAAAATTCTGTGGATGACTCGATTTTCTCAAAAATCACAGGCACTGGTACTTCAAAATAGGCTCGGGATATCCTTAAATCTTCCTATCAAGGAAATGACAGGGTCAAAATAGTTAAACTACAGACCTTGAGGACACAATTCGAGACTTTAAGAATGACAGATTCTGAAAATGTGGATCAGTTCATGACCAGAGACATGGGCATCGTGAACCAGATTAGACTAACTGGTGAAACCATCACTGATCAGTGAATTGTTGAGAAAATCCTCAGAAGTTTACCAAAGAAATTCGAAATGGTTGTAACTGCAATCCTTGAGTCCAAGGATCTGTCCAGTTTTTCCACAGATGAATTAATTGGTTCTCTGGTGACACATGAGACCAGAATGCATCTCACTGATGAGTCAATATCCAATTCTTTCAAAACTCAATTCTCCTTCAGTAGAGGGAGAGGCAGAGGAAGAAGCAGAGGTCACCAAGGAAGAGGGATCAATCAAAGTAACCCTCACTCCAGTGGAGGTAATAGACAACAATATCCGAATTAAAATTTCCAAGGTCAAAGACAACAACAACAAAATCAACATCAAAATTTCCAGCGTCAAAGAGGCAGAGGGAGAAGATCAAATGAGAAATCAAGCATACAATGCTATTACTGCAAAAATTATGGGCACTATGAATTTGAATGCAGGAAGAAGCAAGCAGATCAGCTCTCAGGCAGAGCACATGTGTCAAATCATATGGGAGACACCTCAAGAGGTATGTTTCTCTCATGCCACAAGACTGAAGAACAACCTAAAGATATCTGGTTGCTGGACAGTGGATGTAGCAATCACATGACAGGTAACAAAGAATTACTTTCATGCATTGATTCTTTAATCTCATTTGATATTACACTAGGAAACGATTACTTAGTCAAAGTTCAAGGAAAAGGAATTGTTCCTATTCTTACTAAACAGAATGTAAAGAAAGACATAAACAATGTCTATCATGTTCCAGATCTGAAACACAATTTTCTAAGTGTAGGATAGCTCATTGAACATGGCTATAAGGTACTTTTTGAGGGAGCATCTTGCAAGATATATGACAAAATCCCAAGCAGAAAATTGATTTCTGAAATCCATATGACTCCAAATAGGATGTTTCCCCTTACCCTCAGAACTGCAAATCTAAGTCAAGCATATGCACAGAGTGCATCAACCCTGAATGAAACAATGGTTTGGCATACAAGATTTGGACATCTACCATTTCAGAGTCTAAGTCTTCTTCAGAAGAACTCCATGTTCAAAGGTCTACCTATCTTTAAAGAGCAAATTCCCCCATGTGAGTCTTGCATACTTGGAAAACATAAGAGAACTAGCTTTCCACAGTCTTCCAATCAAGCCAAACAACATCTTGAACTTGTTCACACTGACCTATGTGGGCCAATGCAAACATATTCAATAGGCGGTAGCTTTTACTTTCTAATGTTTATTGATGATTTCAACAGAAAAATATGGATCTATTTTCTCAGACACAAGTCTGAAACCTTTGCAAAATTCAAAGAATTCAAGGCAGAAGCTGAAAAATAGAGTGGCAAGTATATCAAAGCACTCAGGTCAGATGGAGGAGGAGAATACAACTTCAGAGAATTTGCAAATTTCTGCAAATCATAAGGCATTATCATGCAAACAACATCCAGGTATACTCCACAACATAATGGAGTGGCTGAAAGGAAAAATCAGACAATAATGAATATGGCAAGAACACTTCTCAAAGAGAAAAGTCTGTCAAATACTTTTTGGGTTGAAGCAGTAGCATTCTCAGTTTATCTCCTAAATAGATCTCCAACCACAAGTCTAAAGATGAAAGTCCCTCAAGAATCATGGAGTGGGACAAAGCTCAATGTAGTGCATCTAAGGACATTCAGATGCATAGCATACGCTCACATACCTTTCGAATTAAGGAAGAAAATTGATGACAAAAGTGAGAAATGTATTTTCACTGGATATAGTGAAACATATAAAGCTTATAGGCTTTACAATCCAATCACCAAGAAACTAATTCTCAGTAGAGATGTAAAATTTCTGGAAAATCAATTCTGGAATGATTCAGAAAATCAGCAGATGGACAGTCAAAATCCATTGCTGCCAAGTTATGAAAATGCAGAAAATTCAGAACAGCAAGTACGCCAAACTATTCTTCCAAGATTGCAGGTACAAAGGCAACCTGGAAATTCTCAGGATAACTCAACTTCCAGCAGAGAAACATTCTCTGAACCACAAAATCAGAGAACTCGAAGTTTGAGAGAAATCCATCAGCAGTTCGATGACTTTGAACAACACAACCTTTTTGCTTTAATGTCATGTCAACCTACATCCTTTAAGGAAGCAGCTAAGGAGCCACATTGGGTTCAAGCCATGAACCAAGAAATTAACTCCATTGAGAAAAATCAGACATGGGATCTTGTTGATTTGCCAAGACACAAGAAGAGTATTGGTGTCAAGTGGGTTTACAAAAC
>JASDQU010739875.1:79480-92554 GCA_032191745.1 Picea mariana
CTTCCTATCTTTAAAGAGAAAATTCCCCCATGTGAGTCTTGCATACTTGGAAAACATAAGAGAACTAGTTTTCCACAGTCTTCCAATCAAGCCAAACAACATCTTGAACTTGTTCACACTGACCTATGTGGACCAATGCAAACAGAGTCAATAGGTGGTAGCTTTTACTTTTTAACGTTTATTGATGATTTCAGCAGAAAAATATGGATCTACTTTCTCAGACACAAGTCTGAAACTTTCGCAAAATTCAAAGAATTCAAGGCAGAAGCTGAAAAATAGAGTGGCAAATATATCAAAGAACTCAGGCCAGATGGAGGAGGAGAATACAACTCTAGAGAATTTGTAAATTTTTGCAAATCACAAGGCATTGTCATGCAAACAACAATACTCCACAACAGAATGGAGTGGTTGAAAGGAAAAATCAGACAATAATGAATATGGAAAGAACACTTCTTAAAGAGAAAAGTTTGTCAAATAGGTTTTGGGTTGAAGCAATAGCATGCTCACTTTATCTCCTGAATAGATCTCCAACCACCAGTCTAAAGATGAAAGTTCCTCAAGAAGCATGGAGTGGGACAAATCTCAATGTAGCGCATCTAAGGACATTTGGATGCATAGCATATGCTCACATACCTTTTGAATTAAGGAAGAAACTTGATGACAGAAGTGAGAAATTTATTTTCACTGGATATAGTGAAACATCTAAAGCTTACATGCTTTACAATCCAATCACCAAGAAACTAATTCTCAGTAGAGATGTAAAATTTTTGGAAAATCAATTCTGGAATGATTCAGAAAATCAGCAGATGGACAGTCAAAATACATTGCTACCAAGTTCTGAAAACGCAAAAAATTCAGAACAGTAAGTACCTCAAACCATTCTTCCAAGATTGCAGGTACAAAGACAACCTGAAAATTCTCAAGATAACTCAACTTCCAGCAGAGAATCATTCTCTGAACCACAAAATCAGAGAACTCGAAGTTTGAGAGAACTCCATCAGTAGTTGGATGACTTCAAACAACACAACCTTTTTGATTTAATGTCATGTCAACCTACATCTTTTAAGGAAGCAGCTAAGGAGCCAAATTGGGTTCAAGCCATGAACCAAGAAATTGACTCTATTGACAAGAACAAGACATGGGATCTTGTTGACTTTCCAAGTCACAAGAAGAGTATTGGTGTCAAGTGGGTTTACAAAACTAAACTCAATGAAAAAGGGAAGATTGAAAAACACAAGGCAAGACTTGTTGCCAAAGGATTCTCACAACAACCAGGTACTGATTATGGTGAAACTTTTTCTCCAGTAGCAAGATTAGACACTGTAAGGACTCTATTGGCCATAGCAGCCCAACACAAATGGCAAGTATACTAGATGGATGTCAAGTCAACATTCCTGAATGGTATTTTAGAAGAAGAAGTTTATGTCGATCAACCACCTGGATTTGAAGTCCAAGAGCACCCAGCCAAAGTATATCGGTTGAAGAAAGCCTTGTATGGCTTAAAGCAAGCTCCAAGAGCTTGGTACAGTAGAATTGACACTTATCTGATCAAAAGTGGTTTCAGCAGAAGCCAAAATGAGCCAAATCTTTACACCAAAATAGATCAGCACGGTAAAATTTTGATTGTATGTTTATATGTTGATGACATGATCTATACGAGAAATCTTGAGTTAACATATTTCAAACATGCCATGCAATCTGAGTTTGAGATGACAGATCTTGGCATAATCAAATATTTTTTAGGGATTGAGGTTGATCAATCAACCAAAGGCATTTTTGTCTGTCAGCAAAAGTATGCAGCAGACATCATCAAAAGATTTCGCATGGAAGGATGCAATCCATCAGAAACCCCCATACCACTAGGCACAAAATTGAGCAAGAATGATGAAGGTCCTACAGTGGACTCTACCCTGTACAAAAGTTTAGTAGGCAGTCTATTGTATCTTACAGCAACTAGGCCTGACATTATGTATGCAGCCAGCCTTGTTTCCAGATTCATGGAATCCCCCAAAGATTCTCATTGGAAAATGGCGAAACGAATTTTGAGATATGTAGCAGGAACACTAAACTTCGTCTTATGGTACACTAAATCTAATAGTAATCAACTTTCTGGTTACACAGACAGTGATTTTGCAGGTAGCCTAGATGACAGGAAAAGCACATCTGGACATGTTTTTCAACTGGGCACAAACCTAATCTCATGGGCATCAAAGAAGCAACCAATTGTTTCAATATCTTCTGCAAAGGCAGAGTATGTCGCTGCTACCTCARCTTCCTGTCAAGCTGTGTGGATGAGAAGAATATTTTAAGATATGTCACATAYAGAAAATGATCCAACTCCTATTTTTTGTGATAATACTTCAGCAATTGCTTTATCTAAAAATCATGTCTTTCACAAGAAAAGCAAACACATTGACACTCGTTTTCATTTCATACACGAGCTAGTCAATAATGGTGATATTGCACTACAATTTTGTGGTTCTCAAGATCAGCTTGCTGATATCTTTACAAAGCCACTGGGAAAAACAGTTTTTGATTTTCAGAGACAACACTTAGGCATAATTAGTGCTGATGCTTGTAACTGTTGAGTTTAAGAGGGAGTGTTAAATATAATGTAACCTCAATAGGCTGACTGTACACTGCCAGTTGTCCTGGCCAGCTGTACTTTCTATTCTTGATTTGCTTGAGCCTATTTAGCTCAACTATCTCCCATTGCATTGTACCTTCTTCAGACTTACTTCTTCATGTACTCGTTTTGTACTATTCTTCATATATTCTAATATACTATTTTCTGTTCTATTCTTTCTCTCTGCATTTCTTGCTTCACAATTTATCACGATAGAACACACAATAATGTGAATACATAATGATCCAAATACCTAATAACCATTAACAGTAATCTCAATGTTGGTTGATCGATTCAGACTGAATTAAATGGCGAAGGAATTATAAAATATGAATGCATATAAATATGAACTATAAAATCTTAATGCACTTAGGGTTAATTGAAATTCAAACACAACTTCTATTCAAACGCCACTGCTCTCCACCTGGTAGCACTCACCATGACTCTCCACCTGGTAGCACTCATGGCTCTCCACTTGGAAACACATCATTTAATTGAAGCTAGGCCATACTAGCATAATGCCATTTTACGTTTCACATCCCAACTAATGCTCGTCGCAACTCAAACATGTCTGGAAATCAGATGGTCCATTTCACATTTCAACTCCCAACTAATGCCCGTCACAACCCAAACGTGCCCCAAATATATATAATATGTGCTATCACGTTGAGGTGGTGCCTGTTAATCAGCCAAACTTGGCAATAAACCTTGTTAATTACTTAACCGTGGCAATTAGATGGTTGGACAATAATTCCTTAATATGATTTGGTAAATGTGAAAAAGTAAACAGGGTAATGGATGCATTTATAAATGCAAGGAAGTTATGGAGATTAACTCTTATTCATTGATTTCAGTGTAAGACAAAGAATATGCCAACATCTTTAATTCTTTGCCATAAGATTGAAATTTGTAATTAAAAGCTTCATTAAACCATCCATTCCAATAGGGGGGACGCCTATCAGCGTAATTATATGAATGACAATCGAGATATAATGAAATAAACCAAGATTACATTCAAGTTTTGATCCTTTAATGGTTGGATTAAAAGAAAATTTAATAATTTTATAATAATAATAATCTAATTTTAAAGTCACAACTAAGCTAGACAATTGGTATATGAGACTTTTTTCTTTGTGAAATAAGGGATCCCTCTCCAACTATTTGACTATTAAAGTTTATTGAAGTATACATACCTTACATCGTATAAATTTGAACTTGTGATTTCTTAGGAGGAAACACATGTCATTCTCATTTTTATTATTATACTGGATTTTTTATATTCATTTTCATTTGTATTATATATATATATATATATATAAAGTTATCCATATCATTTTAATACAAAGCCTCATTGTATCTATTTGAAAAAGTGGTGATAAAAAACGTTCAATTTAATTATAAGACCATTATGATTAGCCCCATTTTAGTGTACGTAATTATTTTGGAAAAGAAGATTATATTATGGCTAGAAAGCCACAAAAAAATAGCTAAAGACTAAGAGCGATGTAGGACATGGACCACCTTGTTACACTTAGGATCATTACGAAGGAGTGTCACAATAATAAAACCAATATCCTATGGTGTTTTGTTGACTTTAGAAAATCTTTTGACACTGTTCCCTAGACAAACCTTTGAGATAGGTTGGAAGAGATAAAAGTGCATGTCAAGTTGAGCGATGCTACAATAAGGTTTTATGATAATGTTATTTCCAATTTTAGGAACACTGAGGGTTGGTCAGAAGTCAGAAGAAATTAACTACAATATTGGAGTCGTGCAATGTTCTACCTTGTTCCCTACTGTTTTTGGCATATACATTGACAAGTTAGAAGCTTGTTTGGAAGTAGTAGGTTGTGTTAGTCCAACTCTCACCGGTATAGTCATCATTCTTATTCTTTACGTTGATGATATTGTTCGTATAGTGAGTATTTTCAATGATCTTGGAAAGAAACTAAGAATCCTCAAGGATTTCTACTCCAATATGGGTATGATTGTTAATACGGAAAAAACAAAAGTCATGTTAATTTAATCCAATAAGATCAAATATGATACTTTTGTGTATGACAAAAACAAATTGGAGGAAGTGCCCTCATACAAATATCTTGGATTCTATATTCACCACAAACTCAACTAGAATTATAGCATTGAGAAGAGAATAAATAGAGGGTGGAAATATTATTATGGGATTGAAAACAATTTTAGTTCAATAGGTCTTTGGAAATGAGATAAGATAAAACTCCTCTTTGAGGCTCACATTATTCCTATTATTCTATATGGATGTTAATTTTTGGGATGCAATATCTCTAGAGATTCATGGAGATAGGTAGACTAGATCCAAATGAATTTTATAACCTATAATCTGAAAATTAAATGAAATACACCCTATCCTATCCTCGTGATATAAGCAAGCCTTTTTCCCGATTAAGAGAATGACTATGAGAATATACCTATTGTATAAGAACAAGTTAAACAACATGGAAGACAAAAGACTTCCTAAAATTGTTTCAAAATCTAGCCAAAACCACCTTCACCTCAAGTGCAGATGGTATAAGGATGTGAGTCTTGGCTAAACCATTGAAGAATAAAGGAAGATATCATATTGTAGAATAAGGATAATATTAAAAATTTTATTACATCAAAATTTAAGGTGAAAATCTGGTGCAATAAAGAGTTATAGGGAAAAAATGTAATGTCCCCCAGCTTAACTAAGAAACATTGCTTGCGGAAAATACACATAAATTCAAAATTTTTCTGCTAATTAACTTTTTGTAGCTTATCAACTATGAATTGTAAAAATATTTAACCATTGTTGATAGCATTATTTAAATGCAACTACATCATGCCAACCAACATGAATGTCATGTCCTCACTTAGACAAACCACACAAACAATAGCCTTTGTACTTCACAAGATAAATTTTCACAGCACCTACACAATCGACCTTGTACTTTGTGCAAAAACTATTCTCATCACACACACAATCAACCTTGTACATTGTGTGACAACTATTCTCAGTGCATGCGATGATTCAAGCACTATGCTAGAATTTGTAACATACTCAGCTTCCAAGTTGAGTCCCGTCACTAGAAAAACAACCTTTCCTACTAAATACAAATTTAAATTTGTCCCATACATACAAATAAACCAAGGGAAACAGGCCCTTAAAAACTGCATCAAATAACATTTTGATTTTCCCATGCATCTAACATCATATATATATATATATATATATATATATATATATATATATGTGTGTGAATACATCTAGTAAGCACACAACAAGCACACAACATTCAAATATTCATTTACACAACGTAATAATCATAATAAAAACAACATAACACTTATCTGTTTATAAATATAACCAATTAGTTGCATACGAAGGATGAACCTCCAAACTATAGGCATTGTTTTTCTAAATATCAACAAAAGGCCACCCTCGATCTAAGGCTATGAGATCACAAGGAGATATGACCCTTTGGATTTCCACTCTCCACACTCAACAATCCAAACCCATGTTCTACCCCTACCTAGTTCCAATCCAACATTTCTCTCTTCCCCACAACCTGCACAACCCAGGGAATGTACCCCCTTCACTACTTACAGTACCTTGGTTTGTACCATTCATTTATTAGTGCTTCCAGTGCACTAGGTTGGCAAGGAATATCTTAGCTAGGGACTGTTGATATTATGGTAGCTACGGGAGGTATTTACCTCCACGTGTAAACCTGACAAGAATAGAATATTCCGGGAAGCAAGAAGAAACCCTAATTAGTCGGCTAATAACCCTAGAAGACAAGTTGGCTCAAGAGGATAACTTGTATTAGATTATTATCCTCCAAGAGAAGAAGTTGTCTAAAGGAAATATTATATACTAAGTAAATAGGCACCCAGAATGAGAAGTCGACCCAGGCAGTATACCAGATTTAGGATAAATACAGGAGGCCGGTCTTCATTCTAGAAGGCATTCTCAGAATTGTAGAAGCAACACTTGTGTGCACTGTAGTTGGCCAGTTTGTGCTCAAGTTTGGAGGAGAGATGTCGTTGCCACTATTCCAGCTAGCAAATTTCAGTTTTGGCTCGGACTATCTCTTGGTTATGGCTTGGAATCTCTGATCATCTCTTTCTTGGTGCGCTATCCTTGGAGAAAGGTGCACTACCCTTTGTTTGGCTATCTAGCCTAGGGTTTTCTTCCATAATGATTCTTTGTCAAGGTTAAGGTGCTCGGGGGTGGCTTCGGCCTATGGTTGGGTGACAATAGTGATATTATCTATGGTTAAATGAACACATCCATTATATTCTAACAAKTTATGGCCCACACCTCCTTCACTCAGTCTAACCACTGGAAGGGAGCATAGCCATAAGGATACTAAGCTCGTTGAAGAATTGTTGCTAGGGTTTCTAGCAGAAGCAGTTACCAAAGCACTGTCGCTAGTTTTACTAGTAAGTGAAGTCGCAGAAACCCTAACCCTCTTGTTGGGTCACCTTAAGTGAAGGGATTGACCTAATTTCCATATATACTAGTGTGCCCTAGCCTAGCGCATCTCCTGGTACATCAATTTTGAGTTTTTGGTCAAATCTAGGGTTGACGCAGTCAAGGCAGCCATGACTTACTCTACAAAGTCAGAAAAAGAGTTAGATGGGGCTTCTAATTTCAGAGCGTGGAAGACAAGGATTGACCTCATCCTTTCCAAGAATAAAGTGTCGGATATCGTGAAAGGAAAGATCGTGGAACCAGAGTTTGAAGAAGGAAAAGAGAAGGAACCACAGAATGTTGCAGTTATGAAGAAGTTCAAAGATAGTGAAATCAATTCCATGAGTATCATAGTGGACTCTATAAAAGACCACTTGATACCCTACATATCCCATATTAACTCATCTAAGAATATGTATGATGCCCTAACGAAACTCTTCTCAGTCAGAAACATTGGACAAGTAATAAGTCTGAAGAATGAGCTTTGTGACATGAAGATGAATGATGATGACAACATAACATCATACTTTGTGAGGATCTCTTAGTTAAGAGATAAAATACAAGCTATTGAAGAGATCATATCAGAGAAGGAACTGTTAAATATAGTACTCAACGGTATTCCCAAGACATGGGATGCATTTTCCGCAAGTATGAACAAAAGGAAGGAGTATCCTACATTCGAAGAAATTTGGACTTGTTGTGCACAAGAAGAATCAAGGATTAGTGCAAAAGAGAAACCACAAAAGAAATATGATGATCAAGCCTTCACAACAAGATTCAAGAATTTCAGGAATAAAAGGAAGTTTGGTTCAAGGAAGAAGCCAAATCAAGAGAAAGATATGTCAGAAATATAATGCTTCAACTGTCGAAAGTATGGTCACTACAAGAATCATTGTCCTAAGCTGAAGAAAAGGAAGGAGACACACGAAGCATCAGTTGCCGAAGAAAAGGAACCTTCAAAGAAGATTAAGGAGGATGAAATGGACTTCTTCTTCTAAGACAAGGTAAACAACACTCTTCATAGTTCTTATACATACCACGTTTTCTATACATATCTTGCATATTTATTTCTTATAAGATAATATGTTCAAAGAGAAACTATACTTATGGAAGACAACAAGATAAAGATTGCTACAAGTCAGACAATACACATGAAAGGATGAAGTACATCAACAACCCCTGGTAACAACTCATGTCGAATTTATTATCATAATCAATCTTGAAGAAACCTAGAAGAAGTAAAGATAGAAAAAAGTCAACAATCAAGAGAAAATTGGAAAACGATTTGTGACACTTTGCAGAAAGCAATAAGGATGCAGACAAAAGTGTGTACTCTCCTAGATGGAGGGAGATGATTATATTATCAAAATAAGAACATGCATTCATACATGAAGAAAGGATTAGGAGGGAGCTAATCCTAAATTATATGATCCATTGAAGATGATGAAGTATCTATCCATGGTAGAAACCATGAAAAGAAACACATGTCCAGTGTGACTTCAGAAGAAGTATTCTTCGAAAGGAAGCCTTAAAGTAATCCATGTTTTTCCATCCACATCCATGATCCTATGATGAAAGAAATAAGTTGGAATTTTCAGAGCATGGAATCTATAGAAAACTCCATGAACTCAAGAGATAAAGAGAAACATGAGGAAGAACATGAAGATTCCAAAAGACAGAACAACCAGTCAGTGTATCAAGAATCACAAGACTACCAGCCTGATATGAACTCACTAAAAGAAATCAAGCAGATGAACTGAAAGTTGTAATGAAGAACAGTGTATGGAAGACTTATGAATGAAATCATTGCAAGATCAAGAAATAGAGGTTTTCCCAGATGGAGGGAGAAGACTATGATGATTGCTTGTAAACCAGACATACCTTTACATGAGCCAATATATCGTCCACAATATCTATAGGTTACATTTTACATGTAGAGAAACCTCAAAGGATTTGAGGTATACCAGAAAGAGACCCTTGTATGTATATGGAAGAAGATCTTGAATGGATTCAAACAACTTGGTGCAGAGCCTTCAATACACAACATAAGCATGGTGAAAAGATTTTTATAACAGAGATATTGTATCAGAATGGTTACTCAGAAATCCAGGATGATGGATTGCTAATCCATGACAAAATCTCATAGATATGTTCTAGTTTGAGTGCTGCTATGATGTTATGAGCTAGCAGGAAACAAAAGATGAATCCAACGATGATATACTACATTGATCAGAGCTATATAAAACCTTCAGAGAAAACTAGTGTTCTAAAAAGACCGAAGTACATTCAAATAAAAAATTACACTCTCCATGATGAAGTCCAGGAAAGAGAAAGTGGTTCTCCAATATATATCTCCACATATGAGTAGATAAGAAGACATTTTGGTGAAGCCTCTGTCCAAGATGAAAAATTTTGTGTACTCAAGCTGGATCTCATGGAGACGACTTCCTTATTGAAAAACGAAGAGATGACTCCCAGGTTGGCAACGAGCACTGATGTGTTATTGATTTATGGATAGTCATTTTTCAAGTTCGAAAAATGGTCCAGGATGAGAAGTTCCTTTCCAGTTCAAAAAGTGGTTTGAGATTTCTAACAGACAGGCATTTTCTAGTTTGGAAAATGGTCCAGATCAAACGATCATTTTGGTAATGAAAATGGTTCAATGGATTGTTGATGTACCATAGACAACGATTCCCCTTGTGGTTAACATAGGGAATGGTATAGGACAGTCTCTCTTCTTGAATGTCACTCTTAGTAGTGGTCAACAAGACTAGTCTGCCTCGTTGGACAGTCATTCTTTCGAAGCTCACAATTGTGAGCAGTTTCAAAGGATGGTTCATTTTTGGAGGCTGGTACAAGATAGTCATTTCCTTTGGAAATGGTCCAGACAATCATTCCCTAGGGCAAATTCATTCTCTCCAGGCTACACTTTGTTTAGTGCAGGAGGAATGGCCTAGATAGGTGAATGGTCCAGGGTCAGTAATCAGAGACAGACATTCCCTAAGGCAGATTCATTCTCTCCAAGTTGCACTTTGTTTAGTGTCGGAGGAATGGCCCAGATAGGGAATGGTCTAGGCTTAGAAATTGGGGTAGTTATTCTTCTTTTCTTATGAAGAATAGTCCAAATAGCTCATCATTGATGTTTTACCTTTTGAGGGAAGATGCTCTTCCAGATCTCACAGATGTGAGTGGAAGAATGGCCTAGATGACTCATTTTATATCATAACAATGTTTTCTGTGCAGGTTGATATCAAATGATGTGATTTTTATGGAGATTGTATGTCTTTGGACAGTAGATGTATACTACTTTGGTGCATGTGTTCCACTGATTGTGACTATATGTCACCGATAAAGTATCTGTGTGCTACTTGGTGTGGTAGTGTACCACTGGATAGTAGTTGTGTACTACTATGGATAGACACAGTTGTGTTCTATTGAATAACATTGTTCTGATTTCCTTGAAGACTATCAATAGTGTTGGAAAATGCTTAATCAGCTAGATGGATGATCAATGAAAAGAGATTTCCTAGACGGAAAATGGTCCAGGACATTTATTCTTTCAGGACATATGTATAGATTAGAAGAATAGTTCTTGTGTCACTCTGTGGAGTGAGTGACTTATCCAGCATCATGTCTAATTACTCATATAGAGTATGTTTTCAAGAGATGATGCATCTGATGACACTGATAGTGATGATGGTTCTCATGATCTAGTCATGAGATAGTCTATACGACTATGTTGATGCTACCGAGTGAATGGCATGTTTTTGCTCAATACCATTACCTTCAATAACTCCCTAGCTAGGAGGGAGTGTTGATATTATGGTAGTTGCGGGAGTTATTTACCTCCACGTGTAAATCTGATGAGAATAGAATATTCCGAGAAGAAAGAATAAACCCTAATTAGTCAGCTAATAACCCTATAAGACAAGTCGACTCAAGAGGATAAATTCTATTAGGTTATTAGCCTCCAAGAGAAGAAGTCGGTTAAAGTAAATATTATATACTAAGTAAATAGGCACCCAAAATGAGAAGTTGGCCCAGGTAGTCTGCCAGATTTAGTATAAATACAGGAGGCCAGTCTTCATTCTGGAAGGCATTCTCAGAACTGCAAAAGAAGCACTTGTGCGCACTGCAGTTGGTCAATTTGTGCGCAAGTTTGGAGGAGAGATGACGTTGCAGCTGCTGCAGCTAGTAGATTTCATTTTTGTCTTGGAATATCTCTTGGTTATGGTTTGGACTCTCTGATCAGCTCTTTCTTGGTGCGCTATCCTTGGATAAAGGTGTGCCACCCTTTTTTTTGGCTATCTATCCTAGGGTTTTCTTCTGGAATGATTCTCTGTCAAGGTTAAGGTGCTCGGGGGTGGCTTCTGCCTATGGTTGGGTGACAATACTGATATTTTCTATGGTTAAGTGAGCACATCCATTATATTCTAACATGGACTTCAACAAATATCAGTTGTTTCAGGAATGCTCACAATAGCCTTCACAAAGCTCTTGTTCCATTACCTCATCATGAAACACACTACAATATTACAACCTATTTTATAGGAACACATGCCTCATTTCCAACATAACACACAACCAAAAAATGGATGCCTTCAAGCACACCATGGTTGGTTCTCTTTTCCAACACTCCTCTTCCATCAAGCTGGCCAAAATATGCTTGTAAAAATTGTCTACTTCCAGCATACAAATTTTCCATCTATTTCGCTTGCTTGCTTGACTCACACTCTTTCCAAAGATGATTGTACTTCAACCCCATAATCCCAATAAATATAGGATGTGGCTGCTCAAAACCACTCTTTTACATGTGTTTAATGATTGGCTTTGGGAACACTCAACAACAAATATAATTTTATACACAATGATAATAATTCACGAAAGTGGGTTGGATTAATACCCATGAATAAATCCCCCCTTGAACCCCTCTCTCTTTTGGAATCATATCCCCCCATCATTTTCATCCCTCTTGTTATCCCTAAAGTTTGCACTAGACTGGAATAGGGAAAAGCTAGGGAACCTCAGTTATTGCAATGATTTGGTTTGGTTTGAATCACATGGATGAGAAGGACAAGGCTAAGAAAGATACTAAGAATAATACTAGAATAAATACAAGATCAGTGATCGAAACCATTGGGCATGGAGTCTCCTGAAATATTTCATGGACCATAGTCTTGAATCATTGCAAGAAATCTAGGTCAACTTTCCGTCAAATCTATCACTGGTCTTTGACTTCCATCCTCTTCTTGATATGTTGTCCTATAAGTTGGGATCAATGCTCATATTTAGAAAACACTCTGCCACTTGTTTCTTCTCTTACATCCTCCAAATTTCAATTGGATACCTTCATGCCTTTAAATATGGAACAATGTATCGAGAATGCTCAATGATTTTCTTCAATAATTCATATGCTTTTGTTACTTGGGATACAATWCTTCAATGTGGAGGATATATTAGGAGATATATTCAACACCTTCATCACATCATTAATTAGCATCATAGACCTATATATTATTGGATTACTGAGAGGGGCATGAATCAATAATGAGCAATTATAGTACTTTTAGCCACAATTTATTCTTCAACAATATTCAACAGTTTATCATTAGCATTCAATATATCATCAGTTATAATCATAAACAACATCACATCCCAATAGATACAAAGTACACCATAATTTACATGGAAACCAAAATGGGATAAAACCAAAGAATGATTTTCTTATATATCAAAAGAATACATTCATTGGAAGCACCAACTTTTGATTCTTTAGATACAACTGGAAGGAGGTTGCAACCCCCTATTCTCAGGCTCCAACTGTTAGCGATATTTCGTGCTAGCGGGGGTAGGAAATCAAAGGGTGGGTTAAAACCCACTTATCCAAGGTCTCGGGCAACATGCGCCCGTGGTAAACAGTAAGCAAGGACGGACGATCTGGATCAGCGCGCCCGGATCAACGGCGCACAGTGAATTC
>JASDQU010739875.1:92654-108560 GCA_032191745.1 Picea mariana
AGCACTTGGGAAATTTTGGGAAAGCCTAACATGATTCCTTCATTGAGAAGGATAGGATTGTTTAAAGGAAAGATGATAACCCTATGTGGAAGAGTTACTAATGTACCTATGATTTCCCATGGAACATCGACCGAAGAAGAATTCAAAGTCATTAAGTTTGTTGAGAACAATGCCCATTTTGCACTTTTGTTAGGAAAGACCTAGACTGAGAAAGATAAGATCCGAAGGAAAGAAGAGGAAGAAGCTACATAACAGAAAATGAAAGAATTAAGGGACTTCATAGCTAATAAAATATACCGACTAATACAAGAACAAGAGGACAAGTCGAAGCAACTGGGGGCTAGAGACTTAGTTGTCGAAGTTGAAAGAACGTAGGAAGGCTTAAAAAACGTGTCCATGTAGGAGAGAAGAGCACCCACCTAGAAATAGTAAGAGAAGAGGTATCACATTCGAACCCTTTGAAAGACCCTCAACAATAAAAAGTTACTACGCTAAGAGAAGATAAAAACAAGAATGGAAAGAGGAACCCATTGACTCAAATCATAGGGAAGAAGGAAAGAAATATCAGTAAGAATAAAACAAAGTTGAAAAAATTGCAGGAAGTTCCAGAGAAGACTTCGTAGAATGCAGGCTTGTAGAACTTGAACCTCGCAGGAATAGCAGAACCACGTAGAATGGCACTTTTCCATGGTGAAGCTATATGACCATTGGAGGCATCCTCACCATTAGAATGACACTTCAAAATGTCTAGAAACACAATTATTGCCAGAAAGATCGTCGTTGGACCATTGAGACCGTGCCATAACAGATGGATTCATATTGATTAAGGCATTTCGACTCGTTGAAGGAATCTATTATGAAGTTGCTTACTTAATCCATCGAATGTCACATCGGGACCACTTTTGTAGCCTAAGATATTGATCTAACAGAGAATTGATAGTATATCATGCTGTACTTTCTAGACCTCACCATATATTCACATACCTTCATTGTCTATTCACCTACCTAAGTTAGTTGATTACAAACGTGTATGTCGGACGACCTTAGCGTAGTAGAGAAATCTGTAGAAGAGATCTTGATCGACCTCATGGATGAGAAAGTCATGTATGTAGGTATACATGCATCATAGAAGGGAGGACTGCAAGAATCCCCCTCGACTAGACGTTGGTCTAGCCAAACCGCGACTGAGAAAAGAAGAAAGCACTAAGACGATCTAGTGAATACAAGGTAGATCCCGTCGGTCTTTCCCGACTAAATCTCACATTTGGATGGTGCGGTTAGTCTTGACAGTGTCCCATGTGATTTAGAGTACATTCTCATCACTGCATACCTCCTAAAGGGGATACAGGCAGTTGGAATGCAGTTGGGATTGATCCTAGCTCTCAAGATCAATGATTTTAACCTAGGAGATCGAAAGAACTATGTGATGCTCGCACTGCATAGGTACCTGATGAAGACAACTGGGAAGAATCCCAATATAGTTCCCCAGCCATGGATTAAAGAGATCATGCGATCGACGATCTTAAACATGATGAAGATACCCCACTTCGACAGACATCATGAGTTTAACGTGTGCATTAACATCCTCCTGTCATGCTACCATGGAGGTTATCTTTGGTTGGATAGGTGCATCACTTTGGATTTGACATTGATCCACCTCATTACTGAACTAAGCATGTAGGGACCATACCCTCAGAAATTCTAGCCAGGAAATACGTCAGATCGTTCCTTGGCACAGGAAATAAAGGAAGCCTATGACTATGTAGAAAAGGGAAAGCAAGGCTACAAGGTAGCCTCCATCCAGGATGGTGCAATGTGCCTAGCTTATTAGTTGATCATTGACAAGATCGTAAGAAAGAACCAACCAACACAAGTCACAGGGTTTGTAGTCGACCTCGCAGGGAAGTGTGTCGAAGTGATGCAGATGAACTGGGCAAGCTACCTCGTCAATGAGTTAGAGAAGGACTGTCGCGAAGTGCAGGACTAAGGCTACGAGTTTCACATCAAATGGTTGTTGATTTTAATCGTATTTGTTGCGTGGGATATGTCGGAGGGAGTGACATTTCTGGAAGTTGAGCCATCAAATTCATTGGCCACGAGGTTCACCACCTTGTGGTATATGAGCGATATGGAAAAATAGTGGAAATCAAATGCGGTGTTCCACGCTTACTACCTATAGCTCAAGCGTTCCATTGAATCATTCCCCAAATGACCTCGAACACCTTACACATGTACAAGCCACTATCAAAGTTTCATACAGATCGCCACTTCATCTACATCACTGCACATATGGAAAAAAGTAAAGAGGAGTTGCAGTCATACTACAAATTGACTGACGAAGACATGAAGGAGATAACTAAGGAATGGCCACCCAAATTCCTTGTATCGATCGAAGATGCAAAACTCTCTGACCTTGATATCATAGAAATTCCTTTGGTCACCCGGAATGAGTATGATGGACTGAGAAGGACAAAGAAAAAGAAGAAAAAGTAGGAAGTGCAGTGTTGGAAGATTGGTTGTTGTTATTGATGTCAACCCTAGTCATGGGTTTTAGACCGCAAGATTGATGAAGGTATTTGGATATGAAGGAAAATGCACATGCAGATACAACACCCATGGATGGATAGTATACATCATGTTGTTTTCGGTGGTATGTGGCATCTCATGTGGATCCTCATGGTTGAGGAGAAATGAATTTTTGAAGATGACAAAGTGAATTGAAGAAGGAAGTACATGTAGGCCCTAAAGATAATTAAAGAAAAGAATTACAAAATAATAAAGTGTTAGGTCGAACCTAATGTTAAAATGAAGTGACATAAATGGTATAAATAAACATAATTATACATTCATTTGATACAAGTCAAATTTCAGAGGCAATAAGAAGAAAAGAAGGCCGGATTTCAAGGGAGGATGAAGTATTTTGGTGATGTGTTCTAAGGTATGTTATTTTCAGGTCATCTTACCATTTTTTTTATAACGTTTTTTATAGAATGATTCAGATGGTGAAATCGCTATGGTATTGAGAAGACATATCAAGGTACCTCTGGTAAAAATTTCAGCTCTTGATTCACTATAATTATGGAGATACACTCTGTGGAAGATAGGGTTTGTGACCAGTCCTGAAGCTAGTCAATAAACATGTGTTCTGGGTAAAACAATCATAAATTATTCATACATAATCCAAATGAGGTGGGACCACTTCCATTGGAAAGAGTACAGGCTGTATTTTTTTTTTCTCAAGTTTCAGAATTGGATGTTAAATATTGAGCGCAGTCCATTCTGTACAAGTTGGGTCTTCTAAATAGACCATAATTGAATAAAGTCTACCATTCTTTCTATAACCTCTTTTTGGGGAGGATTCAAGGAGCAAAAATTGGAGGAGTTTCAGATAATACATTGAGTAATATTATCTATAGGATCAAATTACTCAGATTACTCACATTGAGCTCATCATCACCAGGGATGATTTTAGGGGCTAAATTTCGCTCATGGGCTAATTTTCCACGTTTTTTCCAAAAACGAGATTCGCTATTTTAAAAATGATTCGCCCAAATTCTATAGGATAAATTATTTTACCTTAAAAATAGCCAAAGTTTTATAAAAATTATATTAAATCCCTAGAAATTTGAATATTTTTACAAAAATATCGCCAATCATTTATAGTTGGGATATGAAGGATTAGTAAGATTCGCCAAGATTTCTACATTTTAAAATAAATTTCCATCCTTAAAATCATCCCTGATCATCACAGCTGTAGAAGATGCCTCAGAGGATATACTGCAGAGACATGAAGCAAATCAAGAGACACTCTACGATAGAATCAAGAAAGAACTAAAGGACATACAATAAGCCCTCTACTCGAGGCGCGCAGTGTCTACTGCGTCGTCATCATCAGAGAATGTATAATTGGGAGATGAGTGCACCCAACTACGCAGATTAGAAGATGCAAAAAAGACTCGACTTTGTCGAGTCCAAGAAGAAAATATGCAAGCCATAGAGGCCTTGACACAAGAAAAGGAGGAGGCCTTAGAGAAAATTCAGGTTGCACAACAAGAGAAAGATGACATGAGAGCAAAGTTCGAGGAGGAAAAAGAGAAAATCCAAAAAGAGAAAGAATAACTACTTGCAGAGAATACTGTGGTCAAGGAAGCCATGACTAGAGCACTTATCTCTATGTAGGGCTTGGCACAGATGGAAGAAGAGCCAGTCGAGAGCCAAGTGGGGAAGTTTGATGAGGCCATTTAGCAGCTTCAAGCAAGAGTAGGAGATTTATAACTTCAAGCAGTGTTTATCACTCCACAAGAAGTCCGGGATCATAGGGAAGAGATTGCCAGGAGCGCAGTAGAAAGAATCAAGGCATGGCCTCAAAATGTAAGAAACTAAGTAATCAAAGTGCGCAGACCTATGAGTGCCTTGCAGAAGACCCAAAGCTGAGGACATTGGTGGCACAACTCCAGGAGGTGAAGCAACAGGTGTCGATTGTGGAAGCGTAGATGAAGCTGCTTACTATAGTTTAAAATATGAAGAGTTCGTAGGAGAAATGCGTAGTTCAACAATAGGTCAATGCCATCCAGAGTAGAGTTATGGAGGTGACATAGAAACTTCAGCCGGTGTAGGATGAAGCCTGTACACTTTTTGAAGAGATCTAGGGACAAGGCTCACAGTTGGAGCAAGTGATCACAACAGTAGAACAATGCCTAGAAGGGCCTATCACTGAGCAAGTAATTCAAGAGTTCATTGAGTAGGAGGCTCTAGCGAAGCAGAAATTCGAGGCAGCTCGAGGCCTTCGAAGAAGAGTTTCCTAGATCAGAGTGACTTGGGATGAGTCATAGGTGAGTGTTCGAGGCCTGGTGGCCCTCAACCAAGTTTTTAGGAAACATTGGTCATGTTTGAAAATTTTTGGGACTTCGACAAGATGGTCGAAGATGGAGCACCTAGGCGAAGTGGAGATCGCGGGATCTTGCCAATTTTGTGAGATTTTTGGGATTTTAGGGTTTATGTAACGGGTACGGGATATCGGCCCATGGGTTTACCCATATCTAATCCCTTTTTTTAATGTATAAATAAGTAGCTAAGGATGTAATAAGTAGTTACAGTTACTAGAATCGGCTTAGTGGAATAGGTCATTAGCTTAGTGCACAACTCGAGTATGTTAAGACTTGCAAAGCTAAGTTCAAGTGACTGTGTAAGGCTTTGTGCCATGACCTGAGTTTGAGGAAGGTGGATCTAGCACGCTGTGTGCAGATCACCTATCTAGTGCGGAGTGAGCTCTGTGGCCCTGTGCCTATAAGAAGATTGAAGGAGACTAATAAAGAAGGAGAAGAGTTGGTGGACGTAGCCCCACACTGGGGTGAACAATGTATATCCTGTGTTGATGTCCTTTGTGTAATATTTTTCATGGTGTTTATGTATCTATTTTCTTAGTGCATTGTCCTTGGTGTATGATAGATATATCTATGAATGCTTAGTGATTTATGATGTGAATGAATGTTATATCTAAGATTATGCTAAGTGCTGAGAAGTGTTTGATCTATTTATTACAATGATGTTCTGTATTTAAGGGTTAATCTGTGATGTGAATAAGAATCATAAATTAATGAAAAATGTTGGCTAAGTTCTCTGTTAAGTATTGTGATCACAAAAATGTGTCTCAGCTAGGTTGTAGACACATGATTCCTGCAACCCCCCCTACCTCTACCTCAGGTGAGACTTCATCTGTTTCACATGTATTGCTGAAACGCCTGGCAGTTAGGGTTTTGTTGGTGCATTGTTGAAGCGTTGAACCCTGGGTTTGCCCCTGTGCCAACACATTGTTTTGCATCACCATATAATGAGTATATAAACATTTTCATTAATGCATATTCATGAATAATTCATAGCTGATGCATAAGTTCATGAAACTGTAACAAATGTTCAATAGGAATTTCATCCTCATTTCCTCTAAATATAGGAAGGAAGTTTCCCCATTCATCCATAGTAGGAACAACATTTGGATAACCAAAAATTTCTGAGAAATTGAAATTTGCAAACTTGCGAGCTAAATAACATCCATCGCTTTCGACATTCTAGATCAGTGGAGTCACCAATGGATTCTTCAATCATGGAGACTCTAGATGAATGATATACATTTTGTATGTGTTTGACTTTTGTTCATAATCAAAGATCAAATATGATCCTTGTCATATGTCAGGGAATATTTCTTCAATTCCGTCCTCCGCAATGACATCAAAAGATGTTATCCACAAAATTTTCACTAGATTGCAATAGGGAAAAACTAGGGCACCTCTATTATTGCAATGATTTAGTTTGGTTCGAATCACATGGATGAGAAGGATAGGGCTACAAAAGATACTAAGAATAAGACTAGAATAAATACAAGATTAGTGATCGAGACCATTGGACGTGGATACTCTTGACATATTTCATGGACCGAAGGAAATTAAACCAGTTATCATAAAATAGGTTGATAATAGCATGAATAGATAGAATAATGAGGAAAAAAACTATGGAAGACATAGGCATCACTATCGGATTAGACTTTCATAATCCATAAGACTAAAGATTCAATAAAAATAAATTATTTATGAGAATAAATACTAGATATCTGAATAAACTCTACAGAAATAGAGTAAGTACATTAAAGCATAATGCATAAGAAGTTTGTAGCGTATAAGTTCTATTCAAATAGGAAACATGATAGAAAGTACAGACTAATAAACAAGGTCTTCATAGATCTCCAATGCTGAAATATAGAAAGGAAAATATTCCTTTAGGATTACAATTGAGAACACACAGTCCCATCCATAATCCTCTTTTCATCTCTTCTTCCTCTAGGAAGATCTCTTCCCCCTAGTGCCTCCCCCTTGGGCCTAAGAATTGAACCCCTATTATATTCAAATTGATAGACTAAATAGAAAATCCCTTAACCAACAATTACAAACTTTGTGAAACAAATATCTAATAATAAACAAAGTCTCAAATCATTACAAGAAATTTGAGTTATCTTTCCATGAAATATATCACTGGTCTTTGACTTCCATCTTCTACTTTATATGTTTTCCTAGAATATGGGATCGATGCTCATCTTTAACACATACTCAACCACCTATTTCTTCTCTTCTATCCTCCAAGTGTCGATTTGATACCTTCATGCCTTTAAATATGGAACAATGTATCGAGAATGATCAATGATTTTGTTCAGTAATTCATATGCTTTGAATCTTATTGCTCAGGCTATCAATATACAATGTGGAGGATATATTTGGAGATATATTCAACACCTCCATCACATCATTAATTAGCATCACAAACATCTCTATTTTTTCTACAAAGTTTTCTTCTCTTTGCACTATAGGGCCTCCAAACAAATCGAGCATGATACCAAACATAAAACACAAAAAAAATCCTCAAAATAATTTCGAGAAAACAAACGAATTTGCATTTGGCACTCAGGTGCTTGCGTGTTGATACTCTACACACTCAATAGACAAATATATAAACAATGAATTTATTTTTGTATGTATGGGGTGAGCTCCCCCCGTGACACTTGGTGAGAATGTTGTCGATGACTTGGCTCTCGCTATAATTTGGATTCCCTCGGTTACTTTTGTTGAATGYTAACATTTGACAATTAGTGATTTATTTCCCATGCTGACACTCTGCATTGAATTTTACATGGACTTGTTAGATAATAATGGCAAAATACCATAGTTAGCAAATGGTTAAAACTATACACAATATTTTTGTTGAAGTGGYTTTCAGATCCACATATTCAGGAGATTGTTAGGGGCTATCCTAAACTATATAATTGTAAGCAATTTATCAAATTAATAATAGTTTGTGTGAGTGTAGACTCACTTGTGATGTGCCCTTGTGGCCTCACTGTTATTGAGATTGATATTTCTCAGTTTTTAAGTTGGTATCAGAGCGCTAGGTCAAAAACAAGTGAGGAACTATGGAGCCATCGACTGGAAGGAGCCATCGATTGGAAGAAGCCACCACTATTTCTATGTTCACTGTGTTCGAGGAGCTACAAGTTAGATGTTTGTTGTTGATGTCGCTGCGTGCTACATGCTGTGATGAGTGCTTATATTATTTGCATGATTGTTGCAATCACTGGAGCTGTTCGTTGTCCCTTAGCGCTAGAAGGAGGGTTGTTCACTGTCTCTGTTCCTTGATACTAGAAGGAGGGTTGTTCGATGTCATTTTCCCTCGAGCTCCTCTAATCATTGTGTGTGAGGGTGCCATAGGCATGTTGTGTGTGATATGAGGGTATCCGCATTGGTCTAATTGTTATATACAACTGCCATCATAATTCTCCACTATATTTTGTATCGCCTGCATACAGTGAGAGTGGAGTACTATCGATGCTATCACTGCTTGATAGATTTGACTGAAATTCCTCACTGTTTGTTGTGCATCCGTTTTTTCAATTTTTGAGTAATTTCCAGCGAGAGGAGATTTTCAACTGAAATTACATATTCACAATTGGTTGGAATCAATAATTGGATTCAAATCCAATATCAAGTTGGCTTCATCTTGGGTTCCACTCTCCATCAAGTCTGCAACCACATCGCTTTTTGGCTTGTTATCGCTGCATGGATGCTGAGGTTTAATTGACTGCTAGTTGCGTGGAGCTGTCCCTTGGTATTTGCGTGATGCTCCAATGTGGACGTGTTGTCCAATTGAGTGTTCGATGGTTTATTTGTAGAAAGGCATGGAGCATTGCGAATAGGAGTTGAGTTTAGCATTGGATGCTACCTATTGAAAGAAATTGTTGTCCAAGAGAGGAACACTGCCATTTTCCTACACAATCGGTTGATCTATGATTTTCACATGTGCTTTCATGCTGTCTTGGAAAGTAGATATGCATGGTGTTTGATTGAGATCTAATTAAATTCAAGATATATTGTAGTCTCCTCTCCACGGATGTGGTCGTGTGGTGTAGTCAATGATCGTTGCTTTCTGTGGAAAGTTACGAAGAGTGCATTCCAATTAAATCCTGGAAGTTTCAGCTGTGTTTGGTCAATCCACCCAAATCCCATAAATTTTGATTTCCCAATACATATCCGATAGTTGTTGTTGTTGGTATCACATATGATCCGATAGCTGCTGTTATTACCATTCTTGGTATCTTATCGCTGCTTCCATTGTGCCCAGTTTGTTGCTGAGGGAAATTTGGATTTTTTCACCATGATTTGAGGAAAGTTTGTAATCTCGCTTCAGATCTGCACCATCACATTGCCTTTTGAGGCTAGCATGAAGGTACTTATATCTATTGCAGAATTTGTTTTTACTTGTTAGAAATTTTGGGTGAGATGAGAAGAGAGTGAAGTTTCTTTCTACTCTCATGGGTAAGAAAAGGAGAATTAAACAACTCCAAAGAGAGATGAAACACACACGAAGAAAGAATCAGAGGGAAGAATTATTATATTTTGCAGATCAGTATGATGTGCTTTCAGTTGAAGAACCCATGCTTGACTATCAAAACGCAGAAGTGGATCAAATCAATGAAGAAATTGGTGAAATATTGAAAAGACTAATGCCAGTACTGCCATCCTTCTCAGGTAAAAATTTTAAGCTTTGGGAATTTKAAATGGAAGGTTTACTTGGTTCAGTAGATTTATGGCAATTTGTTCAAGATGGTTTGATCAATTCCCATGATAAGAGAAAAGATAAAATATCCTTATATCTTCTCAATTTAGCACTCGATACAAGTATTTTGTCTYCGATTTTATATGAGTGGTCATATAGACAATGCAAAAATGTTATGGGATATTCTCAAAATGAAATATTGTGAAAAGATTGCATTTTCTTATGAAGAAGCTTCTGAAGTTGATGGTGAACATGTAGAAGATTTTGAACCCCACTGTGGTGAGTTGCATGTGGATAATGATGATTGTAAGGAGGAAACTGTCATTGAAGTAATGTATGATGAGGAGAACATGTCAAATGAAGATTGGTTGAAGATCAAGAAGGAAATACAATATATTGATAATTTTCTAAATGTAAGAGGACACCTCCTTGAAACAATGAATGATGGGGAATCTGCAGCAATAGTGAATATTGTAGAGGAAATTGAAAATCATGTGTTAGATGATGTTGTAGACAACGACAATACTGAAACTGCAACAATAGAGCTGAGAGAACCGACAGAGGCAGAGAACAATGAAGAAGAGCACCTAGATGCAGTGCCAAAAGTTTTTGAAGAAGATTTGAAGTTCCTTGAAGAATGGCTTGAAAAGCCACAACTTAATAAAGACTGCATGGTCATTGAAGAAGAAGAAGACTTCATTACAGATACAAAAATTGAGTCAATTTATGATGAAAACTCAATGGATATTGGAGAAGAAGATGTTGAAATTGAAGAAATTTTTATGAAGTGGAGCCTCAAAGAAATCAAATTCTATTATGAACTCATGTTGCAACAAATTGATGATCAAAATCTCAATACTAAAGAGAAAACAACAGAGAATGATATGTGGCAACAATTCACATACAAACATTTTTTCGAAGAAAAAGTTGAAGAGGACAAGCATGTACAATCTGAAATAATTTTCAGATTGATGATAAACACCAACAAGAATATGAAGGATAAGAAGCTGAAACATGGAATTTTCAGCAAACATGGAAGACTTAAATTGAAAATGCATAGAGGCTTTACAATATGGAAAAGGAGGAAGAGAAAAAATCACTCATACATGAAGTTGAAACAAATTTTAAGGTTTTGTTTGAATTGTCCTTTGTAATGTTTGTAAGCCTAGCTGAGACTAAGACCGGCAGGCATGTTATGCATTTTGTATTAAATCCATTTCTCCATTAAGGGGGAGTGTTAGATAATAATGGCGAAATACCATAGTTAGCAAATGGTTAAAAATGTACGCAATATTTGTGTTGAAATTGTTTTGAGATCCACATATTCAAGAGATTGTTAGGGGCTATCCTAGCCTATATAATTGTAAGCAATTTATCAAATTAATAGTTTGTGTGAGTGTAGACTCACTTGTGATGTGCCCTTGTGGTCTCACTGTTATTGAGATTGATCTTTCTCAGTTTTTAAGTGGACTATCATGCAATATATGATGACATTTGACACTTTAAAACTCCTCTGGACTTTCCTGTGTGAGAAATGCCTTGACACTTGGCATTTTCATTCTACGATGATGGACATTCTCAGTACTTTAGTTTGCATGCAGTGGGTTTTATCCCACATTTCTAACGAAAAATATTGTATTGGTCTTTATATGCACCAATGGTTTCATTCATCATTGACGCGTAGTGCACGAGCTTTGGCTCCTTATGGGCTCTCTCCTCAACACATCATGTATAGGCGTTTCCTTGGGACTTGAATGTTGATGCCTTTGGTGGATGCTTGGATGTAGGTCTCAGGTGCTTGGACTTTGATATTGGTCTAGAATTCCATTTTATTTTATTTTATTTAAATGCACATAATAAGACATGTCTTTTCATAACTCCTAAAAAACCAATATTTAATAAAAAAAATAAAAATTTTTAACCAAAGAGAACCCCAAAAGTTGATGCTACGTATGTAGGAAATACCCTTTAATAGTTTACTTTGATACTTAGGCTCTATGAATTGTGTTAACATGATTTGACCTATGCTTAAAATACAAATCAAGTTCTATGCCGCAGAAATACACTACGTTTTGTAGCGCACCTTTGACAAGTTTTACACATTGTGATATCGGAACTTGGCACAAGATTTACAATTTTAATCTTGCATATCTAGGTGCTAATACCTCTCATATCATAGCTAATGATTATTATTTTATTAATCATTTCAATTTTCATAATATACAATTCATCCCATGGCAATATGAATCAGTGGGCTCTTAGCTCATATGGCTCACTATCATAATTCACATTTATACAATTACAATACAATATGTGGGGATTAAAAATGGGGATGTTACATTCCCCAACCCCTTATTTTTTCATTGTCCTTAGTGCACAAAACCACTTGGTGTACATACAATTACAACTCTAGGCTCTCTGGCCTTTATTCAACATCACATAGGAATTATAACATAATTATAAATACATAGGCATTTCATCCCCCCCCCCAAAAAAAAAAAATACATAAGCACTTCGCCCCCCCACAAAATACAAATGCATAAGCACTTTGCCCAAAAAAATAGATACATAAACCACTATCATTGTCCTACAACTATCCCATTTTTCGCCAACTCTCTTCCTCTTGACCAGCCTAATCCAAGGAGTGTACCATTCGTTTATCAGGGATAACTCAAGGAATGTACCATTCGCTTATCAGGGATAACCCAAGGAATGTACCATTAGCTTATCAATATTTACCAAAGGAATATAACCCCTTCACTTTCCTTAGTCCATCGAGATAAACCATTCATTTATCAAGCTCTCTTTGGCACAAGTATTTAGGAATCTCACTATTGGGAACTAAAGGGGCTCACTTCTAGGAAAAATACCATTAAATAACTAGCAATAACCTTACTTCTCTAGTGCAAATCACACAAGATTTCACTCTTCAGGCCTAAAAACTTGGTTCTTCGACAATGCAACTCCCACACATGAGTTCACTCTTCATGCCTAACAACCTGGTTCTTCTTAAATCCTAACAACTTGCTTTTGCATGCTATACTCACCCTCTAGGCTTAGGCATCCCTTTCACTGTTATACAGTTCCTAAGGTGATCCATCATTTTCCAAGGCATTCTTGCACAGATGAATGCCAACTTGCTACTAGACTTCCATTAGAAATCTACAACCTATGGAAATCATCCCATCTACATCATATGCATGCAATTCAATATGAAACATCATCATACAATATTCAATTATAAATGTTCAAATCAGTTATATACAAGAAAACATAATTTTCCAAAACTTGAGTTTTATGATCATTATTTTTGGCTTGCACAACAATAGGAATCGGTATTATTTATGGGATAACATACATGCGATATCCAATACCATTCTCCATGATTTTTCACAACTTTAATGTATCCAAACAAATTGTTAGCAATTCTAAATTCTATTTTATTTTCAAAATTGTTTTATATGGAAATCAAACTTCCAAGGCATGAAGTTTTCTGCTCATTATGTTTGGCTTGCACAATAGTAGGCATTGGTATTCTTTATGGGATTACATCCCTACCATATCCAATACCATTTTCCTTTTAATTTTCTCATTTTTCTTGCAACCAAACAAATTGTTAGAACATCATAACAAATTTTCAAGTATCAATTTCTCAAATATTTTTTATACAGGAAATACAATTTTTCATGCACTAGTTTTTTGCTCATTATGTTTGTCTTTTGCAACAACAGGCATCAATTCTCTTTATGGTCTTACACCATCGTCATATCCAAGATCATCCTCCCTGCATTTTCTCAGTTTTCACTCAACCAACCAAACTGTTAGCATTCATGCACATTTATAACAATTTATGAGATGATCTCATAAGTGTTTCTAACCAACAATTCAATCATTTCCATCCATTATTCATATTAAAACAGAATGAAACTATCATTCCTGTACATGGATTATCTACACACCAAGCCTTTCATAATTCAATCAAATTTTACCAATAAATAAAACCAATGTGCCCACACCCATGGTCACAATTACACAATGCATCCTTGCATTGGCTCTGGAATACCATATTTTCATGTCATGTATTCTACCATGTGAGTTGGAAGGCTTGACCAATGCCTCAACACATTATCAAAATTTCTTCCCGAATTACTTCCTCAATTATTTGGATACCTTCCTCTTCAACCCATACACAACACTAGGAACATGATCCATTAGTTCTTTCATGTGTCGGCAAAGAGGTTGTAGTCCAAACATCAGTTAAACAGAGAAAACAATTATGCACTAGGATGGCACTATGGCCCTTCCAATTCCAACCACATCATGGCCTCACACATGAACATATCTAATGGAATGCATTGATACAACAATAGTAGTGTCTCCTGACTTAACTTGGTTATGATATCATAAACAACATAACACAATATGTAATTACATTCCCCATAAATGCATTCAAGAAACAAATAATATTTTCATGCTCAAGGGATCTTTCCTATACCTCAATTCAATTATTGTTAATTTAAATGAGGGAAACCTCACCTCATTTCCCTTCAAAATTTATGCATCATAACAACTCCAATTGCATACCTGCATGGTTGTTATTATATTAATTGATGCTACCCAACCAACAAATATTATTATGGTATCTTGCAGGCTCCCTTCATTGACCTCTTTTTCAACATATTACCATCCTCATTGAATTTTACATGGATGACTATCATATGAAACACCATCAACAACATGTTCATCTATTTTATAAGAAATTTCCTAGATACACAAACAATCATTAGTCTTATTCAACATCACACCATCGCTAATTCATGTATATGTATCAACAAAATACTCTTAGTCTACAAGCATGTCCAGGGATGTCCATATGCACAAACACACATTAATATGCACTAATCATTAAATATTATCATTCCCACTTCATGCACATGCATTCTATCATTCTTATATGCATTGTTCATTACTCCCATTATGCACTCCAATGCATAATTATTTCAACTCTATTTTCTTTTGTGTGTTGTTGTAGATGGTTGTCCTTGAATGATCATAGATCCTTGCTGCTCTGCACTACCATTCTACTCATCTACGCAAAATTGATTATTGTTACTAAGCATCTTCCAACCAAGTCCAACTTGACTATTACACATTTCCAACCAGTGTGTCATATTGTAAATTTCCCCCACTCATGAAAACATGCCCCAACTTTACCTTGCTAGAATTCATCCCATGAATTGGAACGATGTAATTTCTATCATTCCACCTACTAATGTTGCAATATTTTCTAACCTACTTAACCCTTTATCAACATAGATTTTTTCTTGTGAAGCCCTATTCATATGCACAAGACTAAACTACTTCCAATGGAATGTTATATTTTTCCATTAATACTTAAAATTGAAATTGAACTTTCATTTTTCCATCCTTCCTTTCACATTTATCAATATTTCACTGCAGACTCTAATAACATAAGTGTATTTCTTTCTTTGGGTACTTTTAGATGCAAGTAGCTTATCCATAGCTTAACCATTCCTTCTTCTTGTATTCATGTGCTTGCACATAAACATGACTCATCCACTCTATGAGTCACACCTCACCTCATGAGACCCTTTATTTTCTTTTGCAATAAGCTTTTCCACCTTCACCCCATCTCTACTTTCAAGGATATGGAGTTCTCCTTAATTCCCTGTGCATTTGAATGAAATTACTCACCTACTAGCATCATGTTCAACTAAGAATCTCTATTGATTCTCCTTTTCAATCTATTTAGACTTTGTAAAATTGAATATTAATCTTTCTCCTCTTCCTAAGTCATTTGTAAACCTTTCAATACTTTCTCTATAGGCATGCACTTCCATCTACATCTATTTGATGCTTCAACCAAATGCACAATATTTGACATGCTTCCTTTCCCAATGAACCCTAGGATTAATATATAAAATACACACATAATCCTCATTTTGGATTCTTATCTTCTTGCTAGTAGTCCCTTCACACAACACTTTATACTTGAGTTTTTTTTTCCTTATTAACAATGCCCTATTATTAAGCTCAACATCTTGCCAAGGGGTTGCACTTCCAAAGGTGTGTTAAGAACCAAATATCAATATAGCATAGAAAAACCTCATAAAAAATACTCAACGCCTTGAAAAAGAGATAATTTCATATAATAAGCCTCTTCGAGGGGGAAACCTCCTTTTACCCCACTTAAATGTTCAAGTACAAGATGATTCAAAATGAAAATGTCTCCTTGGTATATATAGGAGACTAGGAGGTATAATTACAACTAATGGCCTAAAGCCGACATAA